>JADRCD010132750.1:0-24611 GCA_019843815.1 Montemys delectorum | reverse complement strand
CCCCCCCCCCCAGGCCCCAAATTCCCTTAAGGCTGAACAGTACCCTGCTGTGCATACGTAGATGCTCATCTTGCTGGTTTGTCCGTCCGTTGACAGTTATTTGGCTGTTTTTCTTTCTTGGGAATGATGCTGTTGTCCATGTAGGTATGAAAACGTCTCCTCAAGCCTCTGCTTTCAGTTCTTTGGTGGTACACATCCAAAAGGAGAATTCTAGGATCACACGGTAAATCTCTGTCCCTGAGTCTTCATTGGAAGATCTTCCCAACAGGAATGTGCAGGCATCTAATTTCTCCTCTTACTTGCCACCAGCTCTTATTTTTCTGGTTACTTTGTTTTGTGCTAATGGCTCCCCTTTGCCCAGGCTAGAACACAATAGCTGTTCATAGCCCAATTCCACCATCGTGACTGCTGCTTACAAGCATAGCACACTGTATGTAGCCTCTGACTCTGGGCTCAAGCAATCTTCTGCCTTAGCCTCCAAAGTTCATGGGGCTATGGCCAGGTACCGCTAACACTTGGTTGGCTGTTTTTTAATACCACCATACTGATGCATACGAAGTGGTACCTAATTGTGGTTTTGAGCATGTGTCTATGCATTCCTGTGTGTGTGCAAGTGTGAAGGCTGATGTCAGGTATCTCCTACCATCGCTTTGCACATTTCTATTTGTTTAGTTTTGCTATTGTTTGGTTTTGCCTCTTTGAGACAGGTTATTACTATGTATCCCCGGGGTAGCCT
The DNA here is from genome assembly GCA_019843815.1 of Montemys delectorum. NCBI lineage: Eukaryota > Metazoa > Chordata > Mammalia > Rodentia > Muridae > Montemys > Montemys delectorum. The sequence continues at coordinate 23,875 of JADRCD010132750.1, read as the reverse complement.
AGAACCTGCTATGGAGACCAGGCTGCCCTCCAACTCACAGTGATCTTTCTGTTTCCACTCGTAAGTACTGGGATTAAAGTGGTGTGCCACCACAACTAGCCTCCTCCCTATATTTTTGAGACAGGATTTCTCACTGATCCTGGAGCTCACCCATTGGATGGACCATCTGACCAGCAAGCCTCAGAGATCCTCCTGTCTCTGCCGCACACTCAGTGCTGGGGTTCCTGGCATGTAGCACAACGCCCCACTTTTCTTTGGAGATTGGAACTGGACCTTCTTGTGTGTGTGTCATGAGCTTTACCCACTGGGCCATCTTGCCAGTCTTCTCATTGGGCTTCGGGTTAGCAGTGTTCTTATGCACACTTCTGGTGAACATCTTATATACTTCTTAGCCATTTGTATATCTTTGTGGAAAAATGTCTGTTCAACTTCTTTACCATTTTTCAATGGGTTGTTGATGTTTTACTAAGTCATAAGAGTTCTTTATACGCGATGGATATCTGGATATCGATCTGTTACCAACTACAACATTTGCGAATATTTTCTCGTCTTCAGCACAGACTGTCTTCCCACTCTGGTGATGACGACTTAGACTTACAAAAATGTTTAATTGCAATGAAGCCTAGTTTGTCTCCTTTGTCTTTCTAAGAAATCATCACCAAGTCCAACCTCATAAACTTCCCCCAGGGTCCATTTACTGTTGAGCTCATTGATGATCCACTTAGCACTGGTTTTGATATGTAAAGGAAGACAGAATTCCAAGAGCTCAAGGTACATACAGACTAAGCACCTGCTTAGTAAATGCGTACCGGGCCCTGGTACCAATCCCAACCCTACAAGGTGGGATGGGGTGATACCTTATAATAAGGGTTTCTACTACTGTGAAGAGACACCAAGACCACAGCAACTCTAACTGGGGCTGGCTTATAGTTTGAGAGGGTTAGTCTATTATCATCGTGGCAGGAAACATGGTGGCATGCAGGCAGACCTGGTGCTAGAGAAGGAGCTGAGAGTTCTACATCTTATCCACAAGTGACAGAAGGAGACTCCCCCACTAGACCCAGCTCGAGTATGTGAGACCTCAAAGCCAGCATCCACAGGGACACATTTCCTCCAACAAGGGCACACTTTCTTTTTTTTCTTTTCTTTTTTGTTGTTGTTGTTGTTTTGGTTTTTTTTTGTTTTTGTTTTTGTTTTTTGAGACAGGGTTTCTCTGTGTAGCCCTGGCTGTCCTGGAATTCACTCTGTAGACCAGGCTGGCCTCAAACTCAGAAATCCTCCTGCCTCTGCCTCCCAAGTGCTGGGACTAAAGGCGAGTGCCACCACTGCCCGGCTAAGGGTACACTTTCTAATAGTGCCACTCCCTATGGGCCAAGCATTCAAACACATGAGTCTATGGAGGCCATTCCTATTCAAAAACATCACAGGCAATAGGTTTCAAATTCATTCTGTAGGAAATGGTTGCCTAGGTCTCCATCCCTTTCCCTAAGAATGACCTTTAACATCTTTGTTAAATCATGGTGGGGGAGGGGCAGAGTTTGTGTATATATGTGTCTGTGCATGCTTGTGTACGTGTTCGTGTGTCTGTGAAATAGGTGCAAATATTATATATGCAAGCACTTCTTTGAAAGACTCCTTGCTGTTCCATGTCTGTCTCTGGGCCAGTACCACAGGGTTGTGATTACCACCATTTTCTAGTTAAGTTTTGGCACGCGTGTCCTTTAACCTTGCTCCTTATGACATACTTTGGTTATTTGAGATGTCTTCCTCGAAACTCTAAGATGGGCTCCGCATACACAGAAAGCGTTTTGTACTTACAAGCGGTATAAGGAGCTGCCGATCCGATCCGTAGATCTGGTTAGGTCTTCTAATCCATCCGCACGAGTGGCTGCTTCTGTCCGTGTCAGTCTTCACGTCTGTCTGTCTGTCTTTCGTGGACTACAGCTCTCGGTATACAAATCTTCCATCTCCTTGGCTAAGCTTCCTCTTGACGCGGCTGTAAAACGTAGTTGTTTTGTTCATTTCCTTCTCAGATTGTTTATTGCTCGTATATAAAACCGACTTCTAAATTTATATCCTGCAGCATTGCCAAGTTCATCAGTTGTAGTTTTCTCTCCCCTCCCGTTGTTTGGGTCTTAGGCGTATAAAACAGTTCCTCTGCAAACATAACTTTACTTGTCTCTTCCTGTTTGGATGGCTTTTATTTCTTTTTCTTGCCTATTTCTGGGATTATGTCGACTAGAGTGGGCAAGTGGGTGTCCTTGTTTTATTTCTGATGCTCGGGAGCCCTTCCCAGCAGCTTCCTTCCCCCTACCTGGCTGTTAACAGTCCCATAAGCCAGTGTGCAGGTATGCACACTCATACTGGTGCCCCGAGCCCACCCTCATGTCCTTGTCTTGCTTGTCATCTCCAACGCCTCAGAGACCTGGTTTATCAGGGAGCCCTGTGCGGGGTGGCCAAGGGCTATAGAGGCTTCCGAGCCCTGGGTTGCAGCGCTCCTGGGCTGCTAACCTGGATACCATAGGGTCTCTAACCTAGCCACAGCAGAGTCAGGAGTCAGTACAGAACCCTTTACACACTCAACAGCATGCTACTCCCCTGTGGGTGGGAACTTCCACCAGCCCAGAGGACCCTAGAGCCCCCCGGAGAGGTGATGGCTACTGTACTCTATCCAAGCCTCTACACATCTTATCTTGCTCTTCTTTATGAAAAAAACAAAAACAAAAAACACTGTGGTGTGTGTCTGTGTGTGTGTGTGTCTATCTGTCTTTCTGTCTGTGTCTTTGTGTTGGCTAGTTAGTTCTTGTTTCTTTTATAGTGTCAGGCCAAGGCTGATCACAATACAAAAAGAGTGTATGTCAGGGACGGGAACTTAACTGGTGCCTGCTTTCGGCTGCTCTGGTCTTTCTGCACCCAGACCCACCCTGCTTCACACAGGCCCAGGAGGCACACACACAGAAGCCGTGACCTTAGGAGACAGGAACCTCAGGGTGCTGCTCTCCCAGTTTCCGTTCTCCAGCTCTTTCTCTGCCTCTCTGACCACCCAGGGCTTCCCTACCCGCTCCCCACCACCTCCCAGTGCTTGTCGAAGACAGTCACCGCCAGCGACTTGCTCTCAGCTTTAGGGAGTGGCTTTGGGATTGTTGGCCAGTGGGCTTCATGCCAAGCCTCACCGCAGAGGCTTAGCTGAGGCCTCATTCTGCCCAGGCCCCATGGGAACAGACTAGTAGAGAAACAAAGCAGGAGAGAAAAACAGCACAGCTCAGCCTTAGTGTGTGCAGGGCCCTGAAGCGGGTCCTGGCTAAGAGCAGCACTCCCTTATAAGACAGGTGTGGGCTGGAGCCCTGGCATGTGTGGCCTGGGCTGGCTTCAGAATAGCACGTCGAGGTGTGTGCTATGGTGTATGTGTGCGGTGCTGGGGCAGGCCCCAGTGGAAGCTGTACATAGGTGTGCGGCTGCAGCTGCACCAAGGACTCCAGGTGTTCCCCTGGGTGATCAATAGGGCCCTTCTTTTTAAAAGAGAGAAGTGGGGATTGGGGCAGGGGTGGGGAGGGGGAGAACATTTGCAAGCAGGCTCACCATGCAGGCAGGGAAGAGAGAAGAGACTCCACAGAGTTGTCCTTTGACCTTTGTACATGCACCATGGCATGCACACACACTCCATATACAGAGGCGCACCATAATAATCATATAGATTAAATTAAAACGAAAAAATGACATGAGCTTTTGTGGTGTCCCAATGACAGAGGTGGCCACTTGCCTTCCAGAGCCCCTCACAGGGCTGGCAGGGCCAAGGCTGAGGCATCCTCTCCGCAAAGGGGCCATGTGACCTCAGGGTCACCTATACCCAACCCAGGGTGCAGAAGGGTCTGTGTGTCCTCAGGGGTACACCCTCTGTACTCGAGACAGGTCTGAGGATGGCAGGGACAAGTCCCCCTCCCCGCCCCCCCCCCTGAAGCATAAGAAGATAAAGCCAGTGGCAGACACAGTGGGGCCATGTGGCCACAGCATGGCACGGGAACCCTGAGCTCTAGCCCTGTGCTCTTGCCCTGTGAGGTGGACACTGGATGCCTCACTCTCTGCAACCCGGGACTTGTGGTGCCCTGCTCCGTGAGCGGATTCTCCCCTTCTCCTCACCGTCCCGCGTCTCTGCTTAGCCCAGGGACTCAGCTCTCACAGTTTAGGGTGCACGCCTCTGACTCCCAGGGTCTGCCTGCTGCCCCTTTCCTACCAGGAAGCATGGTAACACTCTATAGCTGCTGGTGGGCATGGCCCCCACCACAGGAGGAGTAGTAGTGACAGGGATAGACGAAGGGCCAGGCCGCCCCTCCCAGCTGCAAGCTGCCCTCAGTCTCACCTCCTGTCTCAGACTTCTCCTGGGTGAGTCAAGCCTTGTTTCCACTGTGAGCCTGTCAGCTGATGCCACACCGCATGCTCCTCCCACTGCCCTTCTGAGTCACTCCCCCCATGTCAAGGGTCATGCCTTTAGCCCATTGAAGCCCAGTCTGGGGTCTAGCATCCCCCTCTGCTTGTCCTCCCCCACACCTGACAGGACAGCCAAGCCCCCTTTGCTGCCGTTGCATTTTAACACAACCGTGTATCTCAATATTAGCTTCCCGAGGTGTTGAGGGCCCCAGCATCCTACCCAAAGTGAGCTCTCATGGCTGCTCCCAGGAAGTGTGGTCCCAGGCTGCTGGAATGGAAGGCTCGTTTTGGTCTTTTTTTTTTTGGTTTTTTTTTTTTTTTTTTTTGTGGGTGAGCCTCAAAGCCTGGCATCTCTACCCTGGTGGGTGTGGGTGTGCCCACCCCTGACAGAAGTGTCTGGAGGACAGATGAGCCAGAAGCTTAGAACATTCCTGCCATTTCGAAAAGCTCACTGCTCCCAGCCAGAGCAGGTCAAAGCCATGGGGGCCCAGAGCCTTCCAAGCCTGTGCCTGTCCAGGCCAGCCTGGATGATCCTGTAGATCCTCTTGGCCTGTCTTAGGGCAGGAGGAGGACCTGGGGCGCTGGCTGGGCTAAGTCCCTATTGTGCTTGCTCTGCCTCCCACTTCCCTGTTCTAGCTGCTCCCTGTTAACCCCTTCCTTGTGGGGACTGCCCCAGCCTAGAGTTAGCCTGACTTCTCAAGATACTACAAGGCCTTCTAGGCTGCACTGTCTTCAACACCCTCCCTGGGATTTAGGAGCTTGGGAAAGGACTTTGTGGTACTGGCCAGGCCAGAGTTGGGCAGGGGAGGACGACTGAGAACACCTTAGAAGCCAACTAAGTATGTCCTCAGGCAGAAGTAACCATGGGTACGCAGCCAAGCTGCAAGGCTGGCCCTGTCCGATGTCTATCTCCAGCCCTCCCACCGAAACAGAGGGAGGCAGCAGAGGATTGGAGAGGCCCGGCCTTGCCTCTGTGCATGTCCTTAAAACACCCTGCCATGGGCTAGTGAGATGGCTCACTGAGTAAAGCTGCTGGGTGGGAAGCCTGATGGTTTAAACCTGGTCCCTGGGACCCATGTGGTAGAAGGAGAGAACTGACTGCCCTCTGACACACACGTACACATCACACATACATGAATCAACACGCTATAGGCAGGGCATACAGCCCTGTTCCTATTAGAGGTCTATCTTCCTCCAGGCAGGGCACTGGCCCCTGGAGGCCCCGAGGCCCCATGTCGCAGCCAGAGCCTCCCTGAGAGTGTTGAATTGGGCCCTGACTGACGCACTGCTGAGCTCACTGGTACCCAGGAGGCCAGGCCAGCACAAGGAGGAGATGGGTAAGAGGGCTGCTGCCCGCCCACTTCCACATCCAGCTTCTAGGACACATTCTCTGTGAACACATACACAGCTAGCACCCAAGGCAAGGACGGTTGGGTGTGAAGTTGTCTACCTTGTAGTAGGGCTTGCTGCTGCCCAGGAATGTCTGCACATAGGAGGGACCCTGGATGGTGGTGCCTCTGAATCCTGTCTCGCCTCACATCAGCAGGGAGTTAGTGTGGGGGGCATGGTCATGTTTGACCAGTGTGTGAGGAATTCTCACATGATGGGGATTCTGTATTCCTACTTTCCTGGGGGCCTTAAAACTGAAGAGGCATTCCATTTTAGCAAATGTTCCTGAATGCCTATCGAGATCATCATCTGCTAAGGGTAGAGCCCACCACAGGGGAGTTTTCTTATGGTGGATCATCTCGCATACCTGGTGTGATACTTAATCTTGATTGTCAAGTTGTTGATTCAGAATTGCTGGGGAAGCAAGCTATTGTTCGTGTCTGTGGGGGTATCTAGATTACGTTTGTTGAGGTGGGAAAGACACATGCTCCTCGTGGTTGGCACTGTCCCATAGGCTCAAGGTCCTAAAATAATGGACAGGATAAAGGGCGCTGAGCAGTATCCATCTCTGCTCCCCGACTGTGGGTGTGATGTAGGCTGCTGTGTCGCCCTCTTGCTGCCCTGCATTTGTCACCTGATGGACTGCGCCCTCAGACTGTGAGCCTGAATGAACCCTCCTTCCATAAGTTGATTTTGTTGGGTATTTATAACAGCAACAAAGAAGTAACCAATGTGCGCGTGGTAGAACCTGGCCCCCGTCCACGGTGCAGTGCCAATGTGTTCTCTTGGAGATGAGTCGATTAGTTTTGTTCCAGATGCTTGACATCTGGCCTGCGATGAAATCGACTGTGGGGTCCTCTCTTAGTTTGTCTGAGTTCTAACATTACACTTCTGTTGGCTTTGGAATATGCCCCAAAGAGCATTGGCATCTCCTTTCCTGTCTAAGAGACAGCACCTAACATTGGGTAATCTACTCTTAAATGTCTCTAGAAATAAGTTGGCATTTTTGTAGGAATGTTCCCCCACGTTTTCTTTTATTTGGAAAAATACCAAATCAGAAGAAGACGTGCTTACAACACAGCCTGAGGGCCTGTGTGAGTGAGTTCTGGCCCTCAGCACCTGTCTTAGTCAGGGTTTCTATTCCTGCACAAAACACCATGACCAAGAAGCAAGTCGGGGAGGAAAGGGTTTATTCAGCTTACACTTCCACATTACTGTTGATCACCAAAGAAAGTCAGGACAGGAACTCACACAGGGCAGGAACCTGGAGGCAGGAGCTGATGCAGAGGCCATAGAGGGGTGTTCCTTACTGGCTTGCTTCCTCTGGCTTGCTCAGCCTGCTCTCCTACAGAACCCAGGACCACCAGCCCAGGGATGGCACCACCCACAATGGGCTGGCCCTTCCCCCTTGACCACTAATTGAGAAAATACAGCTGGATCTCATGGAAGCATTTCCTCAAGGGAGGCTCCTATCTCTGTGATAACTCCAGTTTTCGTCAAGTTGACACACAAACCCAGCCAGTAGAGCATCCACATGACAAGCCGGGCATGGTAGCATTGGCCTGTCATCCCAGCACAGGGAGCATGAAGGTAGAAGATCCCTGGGGCTTATTGGCCAGCTAGTCTAGCTGCATTGGTGAGCTCCAAGCTCAGTGAAAGACCCCTGCCTCAGAACAGAAAGTAGAGAAAGACACCCAGTGTTGACCTGTGCTTGCCACACACGCACCTGCACACACGTGCACACACAAAATTAGGTCTTCAAACAGCTGAAATAATAATGAGGGCTCACTGAACCATCGGTATTATGTCTTATTTGTCGTGTATGAACATTCACTCAATTTCCAGATAGACACATGAACTTAGATATAGGTGTACTCATAGGTATGCACACCTGTTTATATGTATACATGTGTGTTTGCTTTAGGTAAAAGTAAGCCACAGCTGCTCTTTGGTATATATAGTAAGATGCTTAGGAAATTTTATTCTGAAGTAGATTCGTCCCTCTATAGCCCAGGCTGGCCTCAAACTAGGGATTCTCCCGCTTCAGCCTCCCAAGTGCTAGGATTACAGACATGTGTCACCACATCTATAGCTTGTAGGGAGATTTTTCAATTAGTCCAGTGTGGGAATTAGGGAGCAGGAATGGGTGCGCACATATGGGTGTGCAATGGGTGGTTGCATATGTGCGTATGGAGGCCAGAAGACAACTTCTGATGTTATCCCTCAGATACCCTCCATGTTTGTTTTTGAGACAGGGTCTCTTACTTGCCTGGAACTCACCAAGTAGTCTAGGCTAGCTGGCCGGAGCTCCCTAAGACTCCACTTGTCTCTGCCTCCCCAGTGCTGAAATCATGTGTGCCACCGTGCTATGTGTAAGTGTATAGGAGTCCGTGCGTGCATGCATGCACATGTGGAAGTCAGAGCAAGGCATCTTCTTTTGCTGCTCTTGACTTTACTGCCTTAAGACAAGGCCTCTCACTGAGACTGATATCCAGTTTAGTCTAAGCTGACCAGCCAGCAAGCTCTCAGGATCCGCTTGGCTCTCTCTTCAGTACTGCAGTTACAGCCTACCCGGCCTTTCTCATGGGTGCCGAGGAGTCAGACTCCCCTCCTAAGACAGAGCTAATGTTCTCACCCACTGAACCATTCCCCCAGTCCCACAACCCCCCTGGCTTTTGTGATGTGGGTTCTGGGGAATTGAACTCACATTCTCATGCTGGCAAGACAGGCACCTACCGACTGAGCCATCTGCACAGCCCAGTTCTGATTTTATTTTTGAGATTACAGGTCCATCTGTGATCTTACATTTGGACATTTTCTACAAAATCTTTGACCAATGTTTTCTCTTTCTCTTGCATGTTCTGGTGCATCTGCCTCCATTGGTGATTGATGAGAACAGGTAAGTGTATTTCAGCTGCTTCTCCTTCCTCCCATGCTGGCTGGGCTGAGCCCTGCTGGACTTCTCCACCTGCTGGGTACCATGTTATGGACCTCAGAAGGAAGAAACATGTCAGAGATGTTCTGTGGGGACCCTGTTCCAACCACACAGCTCATCAGTGGCAGAGCCCTTGGCCAATGGGATGCTGACTATGGCAAACCTAGTTCCCACTGGGTGTCTTGTGAAAACATTCAGTGACAGAGCACGTGTAGTCTTCGAAGTCAGATCCCCTGGGAGGCCATGGTTTACTAATCTGCAGTGGTTTCTAATAGTGACCAGGAGAAGGGCCAGCAAGCACCCGGCAGGCTCCCCACTCCCTTAGAGGTACCGAGAAGAGCAGTCACTGGGGAGCCAAAGGGTCAGGTGTGATGGAGGAGGATCCCTAACACTAGAAAGCCCAGTAGTCCCCAGGCCTCGGGGTCATTACAGGTGACAGCTTTCCCATTATATCAACCAAAACTTGCTAATACCTTCCCTGTGAGTAAAGCTGGGTCAACAGATCATTGCAGCTGATTTGGTCACAGAGTAGTTCTTTCTAGAATACGCTGTCCAGACTGATTTCTTTGGGGGAAAGTAGTCTCCTATGAGGTAGGTGGGGGTGTGGTATGTAGATGTCAGCCTCCTTTTGAGGAGAGACTGCCTGTGGTGGCTGCCTGTGAGAGAACTACAGGTAAGCTGTTACTTAGGACGTCGGAAAGAGCCAGCCACCGTCTTTTTTAGTTCAACATGTTGGGCCTGGAGGGTGTCCCAGAACACCTTACTTGGTCTTTAGACCCTTCCTGGACTTCCTAGCCCCAGGAAGGTTACAGAGATACAGAAAGGTACAGAGTAGCCTCCCGTCTCTGGACATAGTATCCATTTTGCTTGTTTAGTTCATTGTATGTATGTATATTTGGTAGTGGTAGTAATGGTGTATGTGTGTGTGTGTGTGTGTGTGTGTGTGTGTGTATCAGAGGACAACTCTCTGGAGTCACTTTAGATTGTATACATTTTTTCTTTGTTGTTTCTTTGGTTATTAAAAAAAAATGGAAAAATACAAGGAAAGCAAAGAAAATTCTACCCAGGGCACTAACAGAGGCCCCAGCCTATGCCTTTCAACTGCCATGTAATCTCTAGGTACAGTTCGTCATTGACTCTGGCTTGTAAGCTCTGTACACTTCCAATCCTGGCAAGGATGTTCCTGGCAAGCTGTGGCACACTGCATGTTGCTTTATGTGGTTATGGCTATGTGTGTGGGTAACAACGTGCCTGGCACAAATAACTAGAGCTGGGCAGAGCCTGGTCAGCGGCTGGAGCATATGGGGACTTGTTATAGGTACCTCAGCCCTGCCAAGTACATGTACTGCACACACTGATAGAGCCCAGCACGTCACCCTACCCCCACCCCCCAAGCCTCTATTTCCTCTCTTTGGGCTGGTATTCATGGGGGAGGAGGGTAGAAGCCAATTGCAGACCATGAAAATGTGAGAAAGAACAGTATGAGTTCTAAGCACCCACCCCCACAGAGGCGAGGAGGCCAAAAGAGCCAGTTGCCCTTCCTCCCCCATACCCAGCTCTCAGCTCCAACAGGGAGAACCCCAGCTGTGGAGGCAGGTCTCAGACTGAGTGAGCAGATCCAAGACCACCTCCTTCCTGCACACACCCAGCAAAGAAATAAGAGTCCTGTCACCTTCCCTTGACTTCAAAGTGTGAGTGCAAGCATGCATGCATGCAGAAGCCACACCTTGCCTGCCCGGCATCAGGAGCCAGAAAGTACCAGGCAGGTGGGCGTGAAATATGAATGAGTTACAGCAGGCCTCTCCTACTCCCCTCTTCCCTGGCACAAGGCCCCAGGCAGTCTCTCTTCTCACTAGAGAGTCCCACTCACTGGAGCCCTGCCTAGATGCCTCAGACAGATGCCAGGACAAGGCCCCACCCATATGCTGGAGGATGCAAACAGAACACTGTTTAGGGGGTCACAGTAAGTGAGAGCCCCTAAACTCAACCACTCATACCCTCTTCCCTTAAGAGAGCTGGTAGCTCTCACAGATCTGACTTTATGGTCTGTCCGGCTTGAAGGCATTGATAGGGCCTCCTCCTACAGCCTCTCCCTGGGCGGGGCTCTCCCAGAACCTCCCTTTAACCATTACCAGTCATACTGATACCAGCCAGGTTAAAACTATTCATGGCCTAGTATCTCAGGCCCAGCCCAGTCCTCTCATCCCCAGAAGGGAGCTTGGGGTGGGTATCTCATAGTGAAGGGTTGGGGTTGTTCCATCCGGTAACCAACCAGGAAGTGTGTCAGTGTGTTGTGGGGAAGGGGTATCACCTGTGCCTTGGCATGCCCAGTCAGCACACAAGCTGGGCCAGGGGGCCAGCCCTGAGCTCTCCTGGGCTTGGTCTGAGCCTCATGGGATCTGCAGGGCTGTAGGAACTTTGAAATAGCTTGCACTTCCCTGAGGGTGGGACCACGACCCCCTGCCTTGTCCTAGGGAGGAGAGGGACTTTGGGGACCTTCGTGCATGCGGTCCAGATACCCACACATTAGCTCAGTTTCTCTGTGGGTGCAGCTTCTTGGCAGTAAGGCCTCTTGGTAAAGCAGCCAGCCTCATTTATAAAGTGAGCAAAGATTTTTCACACTCCCACTAAGCCACTAGGGTGCTGCCAGCCTCAGGGGCATCAGCGTTTCCTAGAGCTCGCCCAGTAAGGGTGCACTTTCTCACTTTGGTTGTTTTAAATAGTTTGGGGTTTTGAAACTACCCAGCCACACCTGGTCCTTCTAGGGTAGCCGGTCAGTGAGCTTCTTCAAAGAAAGGCTCACCTGTCTCCGCCTCCCATCTCACTGGGATAAGATTATGTGTTCCAGTATGTGTTTCCCTACCCCCCATTCCCCAACTCCCATCCCTCACCTCCACCCCCCTCATTCCCCATCCCAGTAGTTTCTTTAATAGATACCACTCCACCAAATCTTCATAGGCCTGAGTAGATATTTTCTGTCAGCCTGTTTAGCAGATGCGATCCTGGGGGCTGAGTGACTGACTGTCCTGTCCATCTGTCGTTGTTGTCACATGTAGGTCCTTCCTTTCAGGTTAGCCCTGGGACCTCTTGCTCTGCCCCAGGGTATCAGGGTATCAAACAATAGTCACATTTATTAATCTGTTGATCCAGAAAACCAGGTAAACTCGTCAATTTAGAGTGTGTGCTTGGACAATTTCTTGATAGCTGTCGTCCAATTCATAGCCTGGGGTGACAGTGCTTGTAACTCAGCTCTGAGCAAACCCAACCACCACTACCACCACAACACCACCACCACACCATCACCATCACCACCCCATCACCACCACCACCATCACCACCACCACCACACCATCATCACCACCATCACCACCACCACCACCACCACCACCACCACCACCACCACCACCACCACCATCACCACCACCATCACCACCATCACATCACCACCACCACCACCATCACCACCACCATCACCACCACCACCACCAACAACAACAACAACTGAATCTACCACAGGTCATTTCTGCTAAGGTACATTAGTTATAAGCCAGAGAAGGCCATGTGAAGAAGACTGAGCCATCCCTGAAGAGAAAATGCTGCATCCCAGGTGAATGACTTTAAAGAGAAATTTGTGCTCCCTCAGGGGCCAGAGCATACAGCTTGGACACCTGCCATGCTGTGAGCTCTTGGACCCCCCCATTCCATCCTAGAGTCCAAGGGTAGATAGCCAAGGGCAGGAATCCTAATAGCTTCTTGTTAGAAAAAGAAGATGCTCGGTGCTTGGGAGACATAGACACAGGGTGGTAGTGTTGGCCCTCCCAGTGCTCTTGTTTCCTAGGAAAGTCAGATGGAGTAGGGTGGATGGAGAAAAGGCTGCGGAGTGTGCCCCACTCACTGACATTGCCCCGCCCCTTCCCAACTTGCCATAAAGTCCAGCTGCTAGGGGAAAATCCGAGTCAACCATACTAAGCTGCAAATCAGCTCCCAGGCTTCTTCTCCCTCAAATGCTATCATCTTTAGGGTACATACAAGCATGACTCCTCTATCTCCATTGCCTTCTGTGCTGCCTGTAAAAAGTCAGCTTAAACTGGGTCCAAGTGATTGATGCTGGGCTAGCCACTCACAACTCTGGGTATCCATCTCCTATTTCTTCAGCTAGCTGGGTCAGCAGATGGAAAAGGGACATCGAGGGCTCAGCTACTCTCACTCCAACCCAAGAAAGGATTCCATTCTGCTGTTCCACAAGAGCTGTTTGCTGTGGGCACTGCCTGCTCTGGGCATCTGAGGACTGAGGGAGCTCAAGGGTAGGCGCTCCTAGGGAGGCCGTGAGCAGGGTTTGCCTGCTCCTCTGCCTGCACAGCACCTGACCCCTGATGTCATGAGGCCTGGACCTAAACCTGGGTATTTTTGGAAACAGACTCAGTGACTCAACAGAAATAGCCACTGCTTTTCTTTGGGTATTAGCAGAAGGGTGGCCTTAGACCAGCATTTTCTATGCAGAATTTAGAGAGAAACACACACACACACACACACACACACACACACACACATCACTCTCAGCTACTAAAAGCAACTCAAACTTGATGGGTTAGGTGCTCTACCCATACCAAGAAGGGCTGCTTGGCCCTGCATACAGTGTCAGGAAGCAGGTTAAGATGAACCCTACCCCCCAGAACCTGCTCACTCAAGTAGGCGGGTGCTATATTATTTGCTTAAGAACTGAGTTGTACCAGGCCCGATGATACATTCCTAGAATCCAGACACTCAAGAAGCTGAGGCAGGAGGACTGCTGAGACTTGAGGCGGCCAGCCTGGACTACACAGTGAGATTCTATATTTAGAATATATATATTAAAGCCCTAAGTTGCATCATCCCCTGGTTGTGGGTAGCAGCATCCTCTCTGTTGATCAGGGTGCCACAGTTTTGTTTTTGTTTTTTTGTTTTTTAAAAGCTGTCTTTATCTCAGGGTTAGAACCCTGAACTTAGAAGTTCTAGGACACATGGCTGAAATCTTGACCACTGCACCTCTGTTGGTCTTACAGGGAGACTTGGCCTTCAAGAGGCCCTCAAGGAATGGAGAGGTCAGAGATCAACTTGTGGAGTTCCTGGGATTCCAACTCCAGTCATCAGGCTTGGCACAAATGTCTTTACTCACTAAGCCATCTTGTCAGCCTCCTCTTGTGATTTTTAACTTACTTAAGAGGCTGCAAAAGACAGTGCCTTCCTTGCCCTGATATGGTACATGATTGTAGGACCCACCAAACCAGTGTACACACACATACACACACAGTTAAAATGATTAAGCTAGCCATAATGAAATAATTAAGTAAGCCAGGTCTGATAGTACATACCATTAATCCCAGCATTTGATAGGCAGGCAGATTTCTGAGTTGGAGGCCAGCCTGGTCAATATGAGTTCCAGGCCAGCCAGGCTATGTAAGTAATAAGTAAGGCTACTTACATACAGTAAGTAAAACCCAGTCTTTAAAAAATGCAAGTGAGAGATCCAGAGATACAGGAGCTGATAGAGAGCTGCGGTCTGCAGGACCAGAATTATTATCCATTATCAGAGAGTCCTGAGGTCTGCTCTACCTGTAAGTTTTATCCTCCAAGCCATTCCTGACTCAGCCTCTTCTTTCTCACCTCCTCCTGGGTTCCTCTCCACCCACCCCATGGTATGTGCAGGTCTTTGGGTGTTTTTACCTGTGTGGGTACATATGGAAACCAGCCTTAGACACCCAAATGTCTTCCTCTGTCACAGTCCAGCTCATGCTTTGAGATAGGGCCTCTCGCTGAACTAGCTAGACTGGCTGTCTCACAAGCCCTAGGATCTACCTATCGCCCTCCCATTTCCCCCCCGTAACACTGGGATTATAGGTGTGTGCTGACATGCTCAGCCTTTATGCGAGTGCTAGGACCCAGACTTGAATTCTTGTGATTGTACAGCCAGCAGCTCACTCACTGAGCCAGCTGTCAAGCTCTCCTGGCTTTCCTACAAACTAGGAAGACACTCTGTGGTCTGGCCTCCATCCACCACTGTCCCTTTTGACGGCAAAGCCATTTGCTCTTAGTCTGCTAAGAAGACTGTCAGCCTATCCTATTTGAGAGAGCTGCCCACGACCCCAGGGACCCTCCACCCCCCCACTCCCAATCAGGGCTGGCACCTCCATATCCTTGTCCCCACCTGTCCAGGCTAGAGAATTCAGAAGTATTAGTTAGGAGCCAGGGTTCCTCGTGAGTCCTTGACAACCCATCTCCGGACAAATATTAGCATGGCTGCTCTCAGAAAGGCCAGGCACTGCCATTTCATGCCTGTCACCGAGTATTTCTGTAGAGGTTTGGGAATAGCCTTCACACAGTAGGTCTGACCCCAAAGTCTATTAAGGGAGCTCAACCTTCCCCAGCGAGAAATTCTGTCCTTGGAGATAAAGGGCAGAAACCCTAATTAGCACACACTTGTAGCCTCTAGCTGTTGTGCCCAGAGACCCAGCCTCAATCAGAAGGTATTTCATAGCTTAAACAGAGATGAGCACTGTCGTAGTCTTATCTAGATGGCCATTCCAGAGTGATCCTTCATGATTTTCCTGGAGTTGATTTTTTTTTTTCCTCCAGAGCTCACTGAGTTTACAGAAGGTGAGACTTGTAGGTTTCTAGTTTGAAGAACTTGCTGTCTCAGCGGATATGAGTGGTGGTCACTGCTCATCGGAGGAGAGCAGATGTATACTCTTCCAGAAAAGAGGAAGGGGAAAGCAGGCTCCCACAAGCAGAAGCTGGCAGAGTGGGTTAGCGCTGTTGTCTCTGATCAAAGGCAGAGGCGCCTGGTTCTGTGTTCTTATTCCTGTCTCCCTAATATTTCCTAAGTCAGCTCATTAATCGTGTGTATTAATGTATCCCCTTCAAGCCCACCATCAGCTATCACCCACCAGATGCCAGGTGGCAACATGGGGGCTGGAGGAGGTGAAATGGGAGCCCAGCCCTGGGCCACCCTCAGCTCTCCTTCCCCTTTGCCCAGATTCCTCACCCCTCTGGTTGACGTGGGCATTGAATGTACTTTGCAATAATGGTTCCACCCAGCATGGAGTAGGCAGGGCTACAAGGGAAGAAAGAAGTCTTATAGTCTTCTTGCTCTCTCCTCAACCCTCACCTACACACACACACACACACACACACACACACACACACACACACACAATGACCCTGGGCAACATCATATGCCTAGAATTGCCTAGACTGTCTGAAACAGACCAACTTTCCCAGAATTCAAGCAGATAAGAAGTGGGGCATGGCCTAGAGACATCATTTGCAGCCCTCAGCTGTGAGGTTCTGTCCCAAGAAGTCTCCACCTGAGGTGGATACTGGAAACTAAGTCTCGGTACTATGGAAGAGCAGTGCATACTCATAACCACTGAGCCATCTCTCCAAGCCCTGTTTGCTTTTGCCAGAAAGAGTGTATTTATGTGTGGACGCCCAGTAATGCCGGAAGAGGGTGTCAGAATGCTTGGAGCTAAAGTTATAGATGGTTGTGAGCCGGGACATGGGTGTTGAGAACTGATTGAGTTCTCTGCAAGAGCAGCAAGTGTTCTTAACCACTGAGCCGCCTCTCTCACCCCTGCATTTTATCTTTCCTGAAGTGTTTGGAGCACATAAGAACTTGTATCATGTTTATGAGAAATAACTAACTCACAGCACTGAGTTACACACAGTACTCTTGCTGTCCTAAGCCCATCCCAAAGGATAGTGTCTTGGGGCCTCACCCTCAGAGCACACCAGCTCTAGCTTCCAGCTATGTATACCATCTCATTAAATGAAATCATAAATGATTTCAACATAAACACTATCACCAAATATAGTACCTTGAAGTTTTCTTTTAAGATTTATTTTGTTGTGTTTGTGTGTATCTGTGTGCGAGTACCTGAGAAAGCCAGAAAAATACCTCATAGCTCCTGGAGTTGGAGTTGCTGGCTTGTTGTGAGCCACCTAAGTACTGGGTACTGACCTTTAACCTCTGGAAGAATAGCAAGTGTTTTTTAACCACTCTAACACCATCTCTCTAACACCAGTTTTTACTTGATAAACATTGTTATTGTATCTGTGGGGAAAACCTGGCTTCTGAGACCAGTCTGTTCAATAAGCCAGGTGACCAATAAGCAGATAGAAGGCATGGTGCCTTACAGGACCTTAGATGGTACAGTGGGTCTTTTCAGGGTACCTGGGCTATTGCTGAAGTCAGGGTGACATGAATGATGAGATGGGGCATGAGATGCTAGATTCTTGAGGGAACTTAGACCTGGAAGCTGCTGGCTCTCAGCTGCACAGAACACACCCCGCGAGCAGTCAGTGCTCTCAGTGGTTACTAAGCCATCTCTCCAGCCCATAAGGACAACATTTCATTGGCGCTGGCTTACAAGTTCAGAGGTTCAGTCCAGTATCATCAAGGCAGGAACATGGCAGTATACAGGAAGGCATAGTGCAAGAGGAGCTGAGAGTTCTACATCTTCATCTGAAGGCGGCTAGCAGAATACTGACTTCCAGACAGCTAGGAGTAGCGACTTAAAGCCCATGTCCACAGTGACACACCTACTCCAACCAGGTCACACCTACTCCAACAAGGCCACACCTCCTAATAGTGCCACACCTGGGCCAGGCATATCCAAACCATCACAGACACTAAGGATACAAAATGCTTCCAAAGGGCAAAGGCCACCACACAACATGTCAGCAAGGTCTATAGGTCCTAAGCATAGACCAGATGGACCACATCCTGCTCCAGCCTTTGAGGGATACAGCCACCATCTGACCCTCTGAGAGAAACTGCCAACTCCCTCCTTGAGCAGCCCATCCTCCAGGATGTTCTCCATCTTGGGAACCTTCTAGGACATGGCCTGAGTCAGCCAGCCCACAGTAGCTCCAAGAACCAGACCAGACAGGACATTGGAGGGCCAAGAGCCTCCTCTGAGGGCTTCCTCTGCAGTCTCTATGTAAAGGACCAGATATCTTTTGTCAGAACTGTCATTCCTGGGGTTTTCAGGATGTATAGTGGCAGCTGCTGGGGCCTCTTCATCCTCCCACTAAGACATATCAGCAGAGTACCTGCTGGTGGGCCCATAGTAGGGGATGGAGAAGTCAGAAATTCAACAAGGCCTTAGCCAGGCAACCCTGGGTGTGCTCCTTTTCACTATCTGGGAAGGGAGGGGACACCATATTTTATCCATCCGCCTACAGTGCCCTGATGTCCCCAAACCCACCATCAGAATGTGGACGTCTCAGGAGAGACATCTCATTGCCCTGGGTCTGCGCTGCACAGAGGAGGAGAAACTGAAGTTCCCCCTTTACCTACGTAGCTGTGATCTAGCTCGGGCCATTCTGGATATAGAGTTCAGCAGCCTGGTTCTCCTGGCAGGATATAGGCAGGTTGTCCCAGCTTGAGTTGGGCACTGGGGCAAGAGGGAACGGAAGCCAGGCACTGCAAGACACCATTCTGTGGCCACCCCCACCCCACCCCACCCCACCCCCGTAAGGCATGGACGTAAGTCAGTGGATGGGTTCCATCCCTCAGACCCAGGGTTTTCTCCTCAGAAATGAATGACAGAGCTGAGAGCTTGTGCTGCAGCTGGAATCAGCTCGTCGTATTCGCAAGGGTCCATGGCAAAGAGCTACAGTCGCCACAGTGGGCCCAGCTCTATCCCCTTTCCAACAGTACTGATCTCTTCCCCGTTCTCATTGTAGAAAGTTCTACTACATCACCCTGCTGCGAGACCCCGTCTCCCGCTACCTGAGTGAATGGCGACATGTACAGCGTGGGGCCACATGGAAGACCTCCTTGCACATGTGTGACGGGCGCACACCGACCCCAGAGGAGCTGCCGCCCTGCTACGAGGGCACAGACTGGTCGGGCTGCACGTTGCAGGAGTTCATGGATTGCCCCTACAACCTGGCCAACAACCGGCAGGTGCGCATGCTGGCCGACCTCAGCCTGGTGGGCTGCTACAACCTGTCTTTCATCCCCGAGAGCAAGCGGGCCCAATTGCTGCTGGAGAGCGCCAAGAAGAACCTGCGCGGCATGGCTTTCTTCGGCCTCACGGAGTTCCAACGCAAGACGCAGTACCTGTTTGAGCGGACGTTCAACCTCAAGTTCATCCGGCCCTTCATGCAGTACAACAGCACGCGGGCGGGCGGTGTGGAGGTGGATGAGGACACTATCCGCCACATCGAGGAGCTCAACGACCTGGACATGCAGCTGTATGACTATGCCAAGGACCTCTTCCAGCAGCGCTACCAGTACAAGAGGCAGCTGGAGCGCAGGGAACAGCGCCTGCGCAATCGCGAAGAGCGCCTCCTGCATCGCTCCAAAGAAGCGCTGCCACGCGAGGACACAGAAGAACCGGGCCGCGTGCCCACCGAGGACTACATGAGCCATATCATTGAGAAGTGGTAGTAGTGTCAGGGGAAAAGAGTGATGGGCAAGATCTAACAGGGAAAGAAACGGGGCCAACAGTTCTTCCTGTTTGGTGCAGCGGGTGCTAGTAGGATGCCCAAGACCTTGATGGGGCAGGATAGGACCTCTGGGGCAGATGGCCTCCCTGCTCTCCTGGCCCCTGTGTCACAGTTAAAACTGACAAAGATCTGAAAAAGACTGGCGAGGGGACGTGTCTGCTCAGCTGAGACTCCCACACCTACTATGCACGCACTGGCCCCCAATGACCAGCCCTCTAGGAACATATTACTAGCTCCTAATAGCTTGGTTGAAGCTCCTTGGCCTCTGGGAACCCCTAATAACCCAGAATCTTAGGGAGCCCTTTCCTTTGAGAATACAAGCATATCTCTGAGGTGTCCTCAAACCTGGAGTGCTCCCCAACCCCCACCTTATTAAAAGCTGCTTTCAAGATCAGGGTCAGCCCCAGCTGTAGCAGGGAAGACTCAAGTCTAGCCCCTGGCCACTGCACTCTCTGGGGCATGATCAGAATCCACGGTGTATCCTGGCGTTGGGGGAACCAGGTTCAAACAGGAAAGGGATGGACACCGAGAGGTTCCCCCTCCCCCACAATCCCTATGCTTTCTGATGCACTGCCCCTCCCCCATCACCGAAACATTTATACAAGGGCTTGTGTGCCAATGTTCCTACCATACCAGCAACTCTTTCAATCCCGTGCATAAAAGCATCCTTTGGCTGGGATACAGGGCCACATCAACCAGTGTTGGTACTGGATGGCCAGCATGGGGACTTTCCCATTCTCAACTAAGGTTGGAAGAAACTGCTCTGGGTGTCCTTTCTGGGACCTGTCTGCATAACCCTCCTCACCCTGGCTCTCCCTACATCTTATCCTTCACAAAGTCTGACCTGGCAATTTCCAGCAGCCCCATGAGCCAGCCAGGGATCGTACTAGAAGCCATGTTGCATATCGGTTTTTTTTTTGTTGTTGTTGTTGTTTTTTTTTTTTTTTTTGAAGCACTTGCCTAGTGCCCTATCCCTTATGTTCTTTAAGAGGCCCTGGCAGGTCCTTAGTGGGGGTGTCATGGCTTTTTCAGAGTCTATAAGCATGCAGCCAAAGGTTGGGAGCTGACCCTGAGACAGGACAGGGCCCACACTGCCTGCCTCTGTCTCACTCAGGCTAAGAAGGGGCAGGTCACCACAGATAAGAGTGGCAGCCATAGGTAGCATAGCAATATTCCAGATGTTGGCAGGTGTTGCTGCTGCCCTACGGCAATGGCTTAATCTTTACATGTATGTGGTATAGGGCCTACACTCGGGCACCAGGCACTTGACCTTGGGGTCCACAGGCAAGATGAGTTCTGATGAGCACTGTCTAGCCTAGTGCAGATCCACCTTTATGGTGGATGATCATCACTCTGAGGATGTGGGTAGTGAGATGAGTTAGGAGGTCAAGGTCACTGAGAAGAATTGGGTTAGATGCCCAGTTTAGAATCTGCGGGGAGCCTGGGGCACTTTGGGGAACCCTGGGATCTTTTACAGGTCATGTTCGTTGCTGCCACTTAAGTCAGGAAGTACCCCAGCTCCGCATACGCCCCGCCTCCCCTCACAACCTTCTGTATACACGACCTGAACATAGGATCTGTTCTATACGTACTGGAATGTGTTTTAACGTATGTCCCGCCATCCTGACTCACACACAAGCACGGGTGTCTTCTCAATCTTTGCTGCATTTGAAAAGTATTCCCTCCCATCTCAGGCCAGCACCAGGTCAAGGCATCCTCAGTCCACCCCTGCCTAAGGCTCAGGCTACCAGCTTTGGGGCACAGCTTCCAGGTACTCACAGCTTCTCAGAACAGGGTGCTTCCCCCCCTCTCCCCCCCCTCCCTCCAGCTCCAAGGACTCTGCCTACAGGGGCGTGCCCTGGGGCTGAAAGGCCATGCAAACACAACAAGCTAATAACTTAGTCCCGAGGCACCCTGCAGCCCTGCAGACACCCCCTCCTAGAGTGGGAGGCAGGGACCACAGAACTGTTCAACCGACGCGTCTGAACTGGAACTGTTCCACTTGAACCCAGGAGCTTTAAAGCTTTATTTATTTATAGCTTCTTATTAAAAAAATAAATAAAAAAGCGTTGAGGAGAAATCTTTTGGTTATTCATACGGAATTGATCATGGAAAAGCAACTGGTTGTCTTCTAATTGTCTTTGTCTAGATGGAGACTGAACATTAGCAGATGAATAAACCCTGAAAAGGTCATTGTGTGCTGTGGTCTGTGGTGACATAGTCCTTCCTCCCAGGCATGGCAACTGCCTGCATCATATTTAGGCAGGGGTGACGGCAAGGCTGCTCCAGTACAGGTGCCCCTCCCCCTGCACAGAGTGAGGTGCTGGGTAAGTAAAAACACTCATAACCCACAAAAAGTAGAAACGTACATCATTTATTACAACAGGAGCACAGGTGACACTGAGTGAAAGGGGACTGTCAACAGCAGTGACCATGCCATCTGTCACCAATGACTCCCTCGGCTCAGCTTTTAACTTGGGAATTTTTCAGATGGCAAAGAGAAAGAGGTCTCTGGGTATGCCTCTCGGCTGGCAGAGTGTCCAGCATGCAGGAAGCCTAGGTTTGATTCCCAGCACTGAGGTGGAGGCAGGAGGATCATCAGTTCAAGGAAGTCTGAAGTCAGTTGTGTAGAGTCCTGTCTCAACACAACTAGGCTTATCCTTCATTATAAGAAATTATGAGGGGCTGGAGAGATGGCTCAGCAGTTGTGAGCAATGGCTGCTCTCCCAGAGGACCTGAGTTCAATTCCCAGCAACCACATGGTGGCTACAACCATGTGTAATAGGATCCGATGCCCTCTTCTGGTGTATCTGAAGACAGCTAGAGTGCTCATATAAATAAATCTCAAAAAAGATAACAAAGAAATTATGAGTTAGTAGAAAATATGTCATATGGAGAGAGGGAGAGCTGTTCTTAGAAGCCATCAGCTCCAGGTTAGTTCCTCATTTGTTGCTAGCCACACAACCCCACAACTCAGTTACAAACAATAACAGTTTGCCATGTGTGGTGACATGTCATTATTCCTGGCAGAAGGAAAAAAGTAACCCTGCCTCAGTTTTGCTCCAAAGCAGAGGAACAGCTTGCGGTAGCCCTTCTTGCTGGCAGAGTCTTTTCTACTTGGAGACAAGTCGCAGCAAGTGACCAGAGTGGCGAGTGAGCCAAGCGTGAGACAGTCGGTCATTTCTTACCTGTCGTCCCAGTTCTAGGGAGGAATGGGCAGGAAGATCACAAATTCTAAGTGAGGCTGAGCTGCATAGTAGTGACCCTGTCTAAAACAACATGAAAGACCAGGAAAGTGGTTCTGTTGCTAAAATATTTGCCTTGTTAAGTATAAGGATCTGAATTTAATCTGCAGAACCTACCTTTTAAAAAAACAAAAACAAAAAGTGAGGTGTGGTGGCATGCCTGAAAATCTCAGTGCTGAGGAGACAGGAATCCAGTCAGCCTAGCCCACTTGGTGAGTTGCAGTCTACTGAGAGACCCTGACTCAAAACAACAAGGTGGAGGGCATCCAAGGAATGACAGCTGGGATCATATTCTGGGTTCCACAAACACACACACACACACACACACACACAAACACACACGCACACACAGAAGAAGCACATGCTAATGTGTCCTCTAATAAAGCCACAAGATTTGTTCATAGTTCATGGTATCTAATCCTGATCGCTTCTTACACGGCCCCACCCCTGAACACCATAGTCAGAGGGAGTCTCCACTCTCTACTTCCCAATGTGGATTAAACTCTATACATGAGGCCTTCGGAGGCACTCCAATCATATAGAAGCCACAAGGCCACAAGAGTTCAACAGAGGTAATATTTTATCACACAGTTTGCTCCGTGTTCCGTTTTCCATCTTCTAGACACTCTGATACTTTCTGAAGTATCAGAAGGATGGTGGTGGTCATCAGACTCCTCCACCCTGAAACACTTAGACACATGTCTGCCAAAATGGCAGTCCCCTGCAGCATTCAACCTGACTGCCATGTCCCCCCAAGCATAACCCATACGCAGGATTGTTATCTAGTATAGCCTTATCCTCTAACTGTCTTAAGAACCAAACACTTGCTTCTCGTGCTTCTCCCGAATGGCTTAACGAGAGCCAGACCCTCCTCTGCTCCTCAGCATACTATTGATATTGTGTATATGGAAACAAAGGCACAAGAACCCCACAGTGTAACACATGACGGTGGAGGGATGACCTCAGGTGTTAACACTCACTCTCTATCTTGTTTAAGACAGAATCTCTTGGTTGGTTTTCTTCTCCCTACACCAGGCAAGATAGCCTGCAAGCATTGGGGGATTCTCCTGTCTCGGCTTCCTGTTTCCTCTTAGAAGTATTTATGAACTCAGGTCCTCACTCTTTTGTGGCAAACACTTTTACCTGCTGAGCCATCTCCCTGCCCTACCACTGATCCTATTGACTAAAATGAACCACTTATCTTTTAAAAGGTAAACCACAACCCATTGCCTACCCTACCCCCATCTAATTATTTAACCATCTTGAACCTGAACAATAGGTAGAGGCCTGGTGCTGCTGGGCATTGATTCTGTCCCAGGGCCTGGAAAAACTGAGTCTTCCCCACTTGTTTCCAATAAAGGAAGGTGGCAAGTCACAAGGAACCCCA
>JADRCD010132743.1:0-10504 GCA_019843815.1 Montemys delectorum | reverse complement strand
GAGAGAGAGATTGACAAGAGAATGAGAGGGAGGGAAGGAGGGAGGAAAGAAGAGAAGGAGGAAGGGAGGGGGAGAGAGCAGGAGGAGAGAGAGGAGAACTGAGGGAAGAACATGGGCTTGCATTTTAATGAGCAATGGGAATTGTGCAAGACTTTGGAAACCTCACATCCCATCTTCAGGGACACATTAACTCTTCCATCAAGACTGAGCCACCTAATCCACTCCAAACAGGGCCACCAACTGGGGGAAAGTGTTCAGACACCTGAGATGAGGGTGGCACTTCATACCTAACCACCCAGTTATTCCTTATGTCTCACCACTGCAATGATTTCGCTCCCCACCTGTATAGGTAATTAATATTATCTTTAGACCTACTTTGTAATATAAATCTGCTTTCCCACACACTTTATGTTGGTGCTGTGACTGTATGTATGTATGTATGTATGACTGTGTATGTATGAGGATACTCCGATGCAAACATGACAGGAGTGCAGAAATCAAAAGTGTGATGGGCATGATGTGATTACAGTTTGGCTAAGATCTGCTGTCTGGAGGAAGACAGAGCCAGAGCCAAGAGTGTTCTGGAGGAGTTTGGCATACATTAGAGAAGTCTAAAGACATACAGATGCTAAACTGAGCTTTGGACTGTGGATTTTACAGTAGTTGAGAAAAATCACAGAATAACAACTTGATTCTATACTAAGTATCAATTCCAAAAAAAGACAAAAATATTTTTTCCCTCTTCACAGGTCCTTCAGTGACTTTAGTTTCTACCTAAGGGGTCATTTAAGGGACGGTGGGGGGTTTCTAGGAAATACTAAATACTTAGCTAGACTTAACTTCCATTGCCATTAATGCCTCTTTGAGAATGTAATTTCAGTAGAGTCCATGAAGTTGTGATATTTGTGTGAGTAAAGCTGGTTTATATTGTAGTGCCTTGTGGGCTTAACTAAGCAGAAACTAGGCTTAAAAGCTAGAATTTCCAAATTAAAATGAAGAGCTTTTGTGTATCAACTTGTAAGTGTTTTAATGCATTAGAGATTTCTTTGGATGTGTAATTCTAACATTGAAAAAGACCAGTTTTGTTTCTCTCTGGAGCATAATCAGTTTGACCTTCTAGACTGAAAGAATTGACTTGATGAACAGTAGAACCATAGTCAGTCAATGTGGGCACACCTGAAACTGTCAGTCACTTTAATCAAAGTCAAACTGCTTGTATGTAGAGATAGGAGAGAGCCCTGTGCACTTTACAACAGTCTCCCTGTCATCTCAAGCAATGCTCCAAAACTCAGCTTGGCGAGTTTTAACAGGAAAGCAAAGCCAGTGAGAGATGTGATTTGGAAGTTTCAGGCAAAAGGTGGTTTGTTTTGTATAATGCTTTTAATGAGAATTTTATTTGATTTGTTCTATTGGTGGAAGCAGAAAGTACATTTGCAAGGCTGAAAGTCAAAAGAGTTGACATCCTCAGTGAGAAGCAGATGTACTCTTACATTGCCCAGGAGAAAAATACCAGTTTAACCAGTAATCGAGGCTCTTTTTAAAATGGCCTGGGAAGGTGGAGAGATAGCTCAGTTGGTACAGTGCTTGAATGAGAACGTAAGGACCTGAGTTCAGGTACTGGGCACTCATGTAAAAGGCTGGACCTGGTGACACACATTTACATACCCATTCCTTGGGAGACAGGGATATTCCTGGGACTTGCTGGCTTATTGATAATATGAGCTCCATGTCACTGCCTCAAAAGTGAGGTGAATTTAGGGCAGATCACATGGGCAGGAGGGCTGGCTAACAC
This sequence comes from Montemys delectorum, assembly GCA_019843815.1. NCBI lineage: Eukaryota > Metazoa > Chordata > Mammalia > Rodentia > Muridae > Montemys > Montemys delectorum. The sequence goes on along the minus strand of JADRCD010132743.1, from coordinate 8,712 downwards.
AGAAAGATTCCATCTTTTATGCTACTAAATGATTTAAATTAAAACCTTAATTTAATAAACAAATAAATTTAAAAATTAAAATGATTTAAATTAAAAGTAAGTGAAGAGCAACTGAGGATACCTGACATCCATGTCTGACCTTCACATGCATACATCCCACCACACATGTGCCCATACACACATGTACTTACAGACACACACATGCATACAAATTTAAGAAATAGCCGTGATGTACTTTTTGAATATTGTCTTTATTCCTCTAATTGCCTTAAAATAATTTTAAAAATACCCTAAATTAAACAAAGCAGCAGTGCTATTAAAAGGGAAAATAAATTTCAAGGAAACATTTAACGTCTAATAGTTTATCTGAACAAACACTGACAGATTAAATTCCAACATAAAATTGTAAGTAGTTTTAAATAATTTAGAGACCAGCACATCCTCTTCACAAATGCACTTCAAACAATTTAGTGCTCAGGTGCACAGGCATGAAGGGATCATTTCTGTAGTGTTGTTGGAGGGGGATGGGAGGTCACAGGTAGAGCTGCTTCTTTCCTATCAGGGAGAAGGGCTTTCCTGGGGCACTCTGCATAGGACCAGGCACTCTATGACTACTCCTACCTCTTGGTAGGAACTATTTGTTCTAGTAAAGTGTTTTAGTTTCAACTCTTTTCAGTTCATCTATCACCTGCATTTCTCAGTTCTGGTAAATCTGTAATTTTGGGTCCCTATTCATCAGGATCTCCACTTTTACTTTCTTACTGCACCAGCCATTTGGGTGTTCTTGTCTTAGATCTGTAAGTGTTCCTTTCTGTCAGGGGCCCTTGCCTTCAGATTTCATATTTCAAGTCCCTGTCTCGTATCTCCAGCTGTCACAGTCTCAGTGGCCCCTTAATCTCCAATTGTCACATCACTTTTCTATCTGAAGGCTCTTCTTTCCAGGATGCATTAGTTCTTTGTCCCGGAGCAGACTTGGTAGTTCCCCTAGCTGTTCTCATCTAAGTCCCCTGGATCATACAATATGTGTTTATCTGAATGCACGTGCCTTAAATATAGATTATGATTGAACTTTGGCTCATTTTCCTTGCTTTAAGTGTTTCTGAAAATTTCTGAGAGAATCTCCTTAGTTGAATCAGATGAAAATCAGATCCATATGAGACTTCTGGTTAAAGGTCTTCCTATCTGTCATGCCAATATTGAAAAGATTATGTTCAAACCTAGCTAGATATGTGGGGCTACATCAGAAATTTCAGTGAAAACCAGCTACTCTTTGCAATCAAATATATGCTTTAAACCTGTAACAGAAGGATACTGATGTGAATGACCGTGGGGACCACACCTCTGAGCTTGCTTTCTTGTTCGCACGTCCTTCCCTTCATTCACTCATGTTAACGTTCAGATTAGAACAAAATTATAATTTGTCCTGACAAGCAATGTGGCTGTTCTCTAAGATCTGGTTGCCTCTTATGATTTTAGGAGGGTTTGGCACAACTAATTCTTTTAGGAATAAACAAATGTTTTGTGTGTGTAGGAACCTGTAAATGTTCTCAACATACTTTATTCAAGTGTAATTGGGGAGGTTTCACAGTACCTCTTTTATCATAACTTATGAGTTGGGGCACTTTGACATCCAAATTCCATAATGTTATTGCAGATATTTAGTGGTAGCCATGAGTATGGATTTAAGTCAAAGAGACACTTGATAGCACGTTTTAGAATAGGGCTTCACTGGGTGTCTTTATAAAATCCACAAGAAAGCTTTCTTAAAATCTATGATTACAAGAAAATTATCTTGGCCTTGAACTTTCTAAGAATGCAAAAAAATTTCTCTTTTATTAAGATGTTAATCCTTGCCATATTACCCTATGGTAGTCTGAAAGAATTCGCTAGTGATAAAACATTGCCAGGAGTCAAAAGTTAATAGTAAAATTAATGAAAAAAGTTATTAATATAAAACAAAGTAGAGTGATGGGAAGAATCAAAGATCCTTCCCTAAGGGATAAAATGTTTTCTTATTGAAAGATTAACAGTTCTCAAGAAGTAGAGCATAAAATGACATCAGAAATTCTTATACTTTTACTCTGCTTATATTAAGGAAATATCCATTATAGTAATAAGTGATCAGTAAAATATTTACCTTTTAAAATTAGTGATAGTTAAACAGAAATGACTTCCCATTTTTATAAATAAAAACTACTATCTGTCATGTAGCCCATTCTTTGTATTTCATAGTCAAATAATTTGGGAATGTCAAGCAACAATGAAGGTCCTGAAAAGAAGGGAATTAAGGGTTTTCACCCATCTTTGCTATAAGAAAGAGATGGACTAATATTCTAGAAGGGTAGATTCCACCTTATACAAATGCTCTTGATTTGAAATAGGATAAACCAAAGATTTAAAAAAAAACCTGTATGATGGTACAAAGTGACATGTATTCTGTAGAAATGATACTTCAAGTTTTGAATGTGTTGTTTTTCTCAGGTAGTGATATTTAATAGGACACTCTTTGCTGATCTTGGGCAGCAGTACTGAGCTGCAGCTAGGAATCAGCCATTATAATCCCAAGGGAAGCCACAAGCACTTTGCATATTCTGCTCCATTAACTTATGATATCCAGCTTGATAAGTGTATAAAATGAAATTTCACTTTACCATATTTTCAACTTAGAGTAAGCTTATTATGAAATTATATCATGGCTAAATTGAGAATGACCTAAGCCAAGGAGCCTAGTTTCTGCCCCATAGTTTAGTTGACAGACTGAATAAAATGAAGGTTTGTTGTTAATAAAAAAGGAGACAAGAATTCTTTGTATACATTGGATATTAGCCCTCTATCAGATATAGGGTTGGTAAAGATTTTTTCCCAATTTATTGGTTGCCGTTTTATCCTATTGACAGTGTCTTTTGCCTTCTTTGTCACTGAGGTGGGTTTCCTGTATGCAGCAAAATGTTGGGTCCTGTTTATGTACCCAATCTGATAGTCTATGTCTTTTTATTGGAGAATTGAGTCCATTGATATTAATAGATATTAAGGAAAAGTAATTGTTGCTTCCTCTTATTTTTGTCGTTAGAGCTGGAATTCCATTCATGTGTCTATCTTCTTTTAGTTCTGTTGGAAGATTACAGTTTTGCTTTTTCAGGGATGTAGTTCCCCTCTCCTTGTTTTGGACTTTTCCATTTATTACCCTTTGAAGGGCTGGATTTGTGGAAATATATTGTGTGAATTTGGTTTTGTCATGGAATACTTTGGTTTCTCCCTCTATGGTGATTGAGAGTTTTGCTGGGAATAGTAGTCTGGGCTGGCATTTGTGTTCTCTTAGGGTCTTGATGACATCTGCCCAGGATCTTCTAGTTTTCATAGTCTCTGGTGAGAAGTCTGGTGTAATTCTGATAGACCTGCCTTTATATGTTACTTGACCTTTTTCCCTTACTGCTTTTAGTATTCTTTCTTTGTTTTGTACATTTGTTGTTTTGACTCAAGAGAACCAAATAACCCTATTAAAAATGGGGTACAGAGATAAACAAAGAATTCTCAACTGATGAACACTGAATGGCTGAGAAGCACCTAAAGAAATGTTCAACATCCTTAGTCATCAGGGAAATGCAAATCAAAACAACTCTGAGATTCCACCTCACACCAGTCAGATTGGCTAGGATAAAAGACTCAGGTGACAGCACATGCTGGAGAGGTTGTGGAAAAAAGGAATACTCCTTCATTGCTGGTGGGATTGTAAACTGGTACAACCACTTTGGAAATCAGTGTGGCGGTTCATCCAGAAATTGGACATAGTTCTACCGGAGGACCCAGCTATATCACTCCTGGGCATATACCCAAAAGATGCTCCAACATGTAATAAGGACACATGCTCCACCATGTTCATAGCAGGCTTATTTATAATAACCAGAAACTGGAAACAAGCCAGATGTTCCTCAACAGAGGAATGGATACAGGAATTGTAGTACATCTTCACAATGGAGTACTACTATTAAAAACACTGAATTTATGAAATTCTTAGGGAAATGGTTGAATCTGGAGAATATCATCCTGAGTGAGGTAACCCAATCAGAAAAGAACACACATGGTATTCACTCTCTGATAAGTGGTTATTAGCCCAGAAGTTTTGAATACAGGAAGAACAACCCACAAACCACAAGAAACTCAAGAAGAAGGAAGACCAAAAGGTGGACATTTCATTCCTTCTTAAAAGGGGGAACCAAATACCCACAGAAGGAGTTGCAGAGATTAACTATGGAGCAGAGATTGAAGGAAGGACAAGCCAGCCTAAATATAGCTATCTTCTGAGAGGCTCTGACAATACCTGACTAATACAGATGTAGAGGCTCACAGCCATTCATTGAACTGAGTAGGTCCCCAATGAAGGAGTTAGAGAAAGGATCTATGGATCTAAAGGATTTGCAGCCCCTTAGGATGAACAACAATATGAACTAACTAGTACCCTCAGAGCTCTCAGGGACTCAACCACCAACCAAGGACTAGACATGGAGGGACTGATTGTTCTGGCATCATGCATATAGTAGAGGATTGCAAATTCGATCATCAATAGGAGGAGAGGACCTCGGCCCTGGGCCCTGTGAAGGTTCTGTGCCCCAGTGTAGGGGAACGCCAGTGTCAATAAGTGAGAGATGGTGGGGTGGTGAGCAGGGAGGAGGGGGGAGGCAACAGGGCTTTGTTCTTGTTGGTTTTGTTTGTTTGTTTTTTGGAGGGGAAACTGGGAAAGGAGAAATTTACATGTAAATAAACAAAATACCTAGTTAAAAAAATTTAAAAAAAAAAAGAAAAAAAAAAAGGAGACAAGAGGTGTTGGTTGGACACCTCTCACATTGAGATTGATTCCAAGACTCCTTAGAATGCAAAGAATGAATGCCACTTATCCACTTGGGTTCTTCAGAGGAATAGAACAATTAAGAAGTATTGATATGTTTGTATTTATTCATATATACAATAGTATAAGGAACTAGCTTTTGTGATTATGAAGATGAGAAGGCCTAATATATGTAGCTGGAAAGTCAGAAAAATACAAGAATTGGTGGTTTAAATTCCAGTCTGGATCCAAAGATAGAAGAATACTAGAGATGTGCGAGTTCAAGGCATTCAGAGAAATAATTCTATATGTTCTATTCAATAGTTATGGAGTGAGGCCTATCAACACTGGGAGAACAACCTGTTTTATTTAGTGCCCCTATTTAAATATGAATCTTGCCTAGCAGATATACCCAGAATAATGTGGCTAGCTTCAATTGACACATATAATAAATTCTCAAAGTCATGTCTCAGTGTTCCTTGAAAACCATAATCAAGATTTTTATCAGCCATAAGACACTGGAAGTCTCCTTCAAAGGAAGAACTGGGGGACAGGGGAAAGCATGGAGTAGTCTGAACTAGTACACATAGCAGGAGTGCTTTGTGAACACTTTGCCTTCTGTAAACAAGTGAAGACAATGCACCTCACTTTATGAAGAAGATATAAAGATACTCAGGGGTAGGGGAGGAGTAGAGCTCAGCACAGACTCCAGAAGGCTCATGTGTATCTGTGGATAGATGTAGGACAGAATGAACAACCTGGATGCTGGTGGGAATGGAGAAAAAGACTCTAGAGAACACTAAGGTACTTCAAAAATTGTTAAGCTGAACATGGCCTGTGTTGGTATCTTAACTTGTTTGCCATATGTTCATATAGAAGACATTTTATACTTTGACATCCATCCATACATTGACCAAAGCCTACAGTCTCCATGACAACAGTGAAACAAAGCAGCTAGCTTGGTTTAGCAGACAAAAAGTATACACTCACTATTACATAAAAACTTCTTGAGCACTTTTTGTGAGGCTGATAGAAGTTTGTGATCCGGAGATACAGCTTTAAATCTTTTACCCCCAAGGTTTATACTTTAGTGATTAAAAAATAGTCAAGTGGCGCATAAACACGGCTAAGCATGTTAATTTTAATAGTTCAAAGCATTAAGGAAAGAACGTAGATCGAAGCAAAATCAAACCAAACCAAACAAACAAACAAACAAAAAAAAACCTAAAGGAAGTAGGATAAATTATTAGGAAAATAAATAATTATTAGAGAAGATAATTGAATGCCATGTGTCAGCTTACGTAAAGGCAACCATATATGTGTAAATACTCACAAGAAGTGTGAATTTATTGTCTTTGATGAAGTAGGTGGATTGGCATTGTTCAAATGGTGTGAGCAGGATATGTGGTTGAAGGGTATGTAGCAGCTAGATCTTGTGTAGCCTGCCTGGCTGAAGAGGAGCTAATGCTCTCTCAAGAGCTGATGGCTACCTAATTTTGATCATCAAAGAAATGATACAATCTTCTTTAAAACTCAAAAAAATTGTTTAATAGAGCTTAGAAAGAAGAGTAAGTAGTTAGTACGGGACTACAGTTGCCCAACAGGTAGCATAGCTTGGATTAAGGTGATAAATGTTGGAGCCAATAGAAAGTGTTGGATTTAGGGTATTTTGAACCCTTGGTAGATGGTTTGGATCAAGGTTGAAAGAAAGGGAATAATAACAGATGAACTTCCATATTAGTTACTTTTATGTTGTTGTGACTTCAATACCAGATAGGAACAACTTAAGGGGTGAGGAATTTATTTTTATCACACCTCAGACAGTTTCAATCCATCATGACAGAGAAAGTCTGACTAAGCAACTTACTTTATAGTGGAGGGATCCTGTGGATGTTCACTTTCTAGTGTGGATAGGAAATTCTTTTAAGACAGGAAGAAGGCAGGGATCACATACCTCAACAACCTACTCTAACTGACCCACTCCTTCCAGTTAGGGGCACCTCCTCAAGGATTCATAGCCTCCCCAGACTACTCTAACTTTAATAGGAATCACACATTCCAAACATGTGCTTGCTGGGGATATTTCAGATTTAAACCATAGCATCTGCTACAGAGACTACAATTAGATATTTGAAAAACAGCAGTTGATGGTGCTGGTAGCTGAGATGAGAATAATTAGAGATTTTTCAAATGTTTTGAAGACAGAAATGGAGAGCTGTTTTTTTGATTGTTTGAAAGGCTTCAGACATCTAAGTGAAGATTTTAAATAGGCACTTAAAGGATATTAGGAGTTTTGAGGATGGATAGAATAGATTATCGAACATATAGACTGTAGATTATCCACATGATTTGAAAACCATTAGCATATTGGTCATTATCAATGAGGGACTCAACAAGGTTATTTATGGAGAAATAAATGAAAAATAGAAACAAGAAAAATAGGTAAGGATTGGGCAAGCTAAAGCAGGTGAAACAAGAAAGAACCAGCAACAGAAACTGAGAGCAGAAAAAAGCCAGAAAAGTAAGAGGAAAATCAGTAAAACAGTCTTCACTAGATGCCAAGAGAAGCACTTAATTTGAGAACAAAGCTATTGTTCATTAGCTCAATGCTCTTGAGAAGTTGAGTAATTCAGAGACAGATGTAACAAGATGGAAGATCTTAATGGCCTTGATCTTAGGAGTTCCTCAGGAGTGATGGTGCCAGAAGCCTGATTAGACTCAATTAAAGAATGATCGGGAGAGAGGAGAAACTCTTTCCTAAGAAAACAGCAGGGAAATGAGATGGAAGCTGAGGGTGGTGGTAAGTAACATCTAGGAAGATTATTCACTGGATTTTCAAGGTGAGGTGCATTTTACATTGCTAAAGGAAATGATTCTCTTGAGGGGGATTCTAAAAAGGAGCCAAGAAAGAAGGGGAGAATTTCAGTAGGAAAATCCTGAGTACAAGAGATGAATGCAGTGCACTTTGGATGGTTGACTTAGAGGGACCACATTATTTATCAGTAGGACAGACAAAGTGGACTTATCAGATGCAGCTAGGTTAGAAGATCTGATGATGGGGGAAGAAAAACATTTTCCTTTATTGGATTCTAGGTTTCTAGGTTTCATTTTGTTTTGTTTTGTTTTTAAAAGAATTTAGAATAGAAGTCAAAAACATTAGTTCCAAGTGAGGGGCAGGAGGAGGGGAGGTCAAAGGTTTGAGGTATAAAGCAAATGTGTAAAATGCATCGTAGGGAGAGATAGAGGCAAACTTATTGTAGAAATATAGAAGGTTAATTAAGGTAGCCAAGGCAATTTATTGATGAAGAGAGAATTTAATTTATTTTTGTGCTTCCTGAGAGTCTATTCTCATATCAGGCTGTCCCATCTCTCTGGGCCTTTACTGAGGATAGTGTGTTGTAGAGTTTGGCACAGTTAATGCCTCCTAGTGAGAGCCAGGAAACATAAAGACAGGAAGAGACTAGGGTCCCATAAATCCCCTTGAGCACAATGCTTCAATAATTTAAAGGTCACCTCACTGGGCTCCACCCCCTAAAGGAGCCAGCACCATCTAGTAGCACCAGCCTTGGGACTAATTTTTTAACTCATGTATATTTAGGTTGACAACCAAAATATGGAAGTGGTTGTGATTTTATAAAAATAAAAGATTTGCTTAATTTTTAAAAAAAACAGTTTGAATGATATCAGTGAACTTAATCAGATGTTTTCTTATTCTGAGATAGGCTGGCTGGAAACATGGGGTCAGTTTTCTTCCCTTCAAGTAAATATTTTACTTCAATACTGGGAAGCCAACTGGAAGTTCGATTTTAACAGAATTTGAACCGAGGGAGTAAGCATGCAGGCGAAAGGGAGAACACATCCATTGGAATCACTGACTATTGTGTATGGGA
>JADRCD010132736.1:0-17534 GCA_019843815.1 Montemys delectorum | reverse complement strand
GGAAATGCAAATCAAAACAACTCTGAGATTCCACCTCACACCAGTCAGATTGGCTAGATAAAAGACTCAGGTGACAGTAGATCCTGGAGAGGTTGTGGAGAAAGAGGAACACTACTTCATTGCTGGTGGGAATACAAACTGGTACAACCACTCTGGAAATCAGTGTGGTGGTTCCTCCAGAAATTGGACATAGTTCTACCAGAGGACCCAGCTAAACCACTCCTGGGCATATACCCAGAAGATGCTCCATCATGTAATAAGGACACATGCTCCACCATGTTCATAGCAGCCTTATTTATAATAGCCAGAAACTGGAAACAACCCAGATGTCCTTCAACAGAGGAATGGGTACAGAAGTTGTGGTACATCTATACAATGGAGTACTACTCAGCTATTAAAAACAATGAATTTATGAAATTCTTAGGGAAATGGATGGATCTGGAGAGTATCATCCTGAGTGAGGTAACCCAATCACAAAAGAGCACACATTGTATGCATTCTCTGATGAGTGGATATTAGCCCAGAAGATTGCAATACACAAAGTACAATCCAGAAACTCAAGAAGAAGACCAAAGTGTGGATGCTTCATTCCTTCTTAAAAGGGGGAACAAAATACCCATGGAAGGAGATGCCGAGACAAACTATGGAGCAGCCCCTTAAAGAAGGACAATCTAGAGACTGCTCCACCTGGGAATCCTTCCCATATTCAACCATCAAATCCAGATACTATTGTGGGTGCTGACAAGTGCTAGCTGACAGGAATCTGATATAACTGTCACCTGAGGCCTTGACAATATCTGACTAATACAGAAGTAGAGGCTCACAGCAATCTATTGGACTGAATACAGGGTCCCCAATGAAGGAGATAAAGGACCCAAGGAGCTGAAGGGTTTGCAGCACCTTAGGACGAACAATAATATGAACTAACTAGTACCCTCAGAGCTCCCAGGGACTAAATCACCAACCAAAGAGTACACATGGTGGGACTCATGGCTCCAGCAGCATATGTAGCAGAGGATGGCCAAGTTGGTCATCAATGGGAGGAGAGGCCCTTGGCCCTGTGAAAGTTCTATACCTTAGTGTAGGGGAATGCCAGGACAAGGAATTGGGAGAGGGGAGGGGACAGGGTTTTTTTTTTTCCCTCCCAGAGGGGAAACTGGAATAGGAGATATCCTATCACATGTAAATAAAGAAAATACCTAATAAAAATACTGTTGTTATGAAAGCTGCAATGGTTGAAAATCAGTCTATGAAGTGTACTAAATTGTAGAGTCAGTGGGATATCTTAATGCTGGCATGTGATTCATTTGATCTTTGACCATCATGCCATATGCATAATCATATTATCTCTGTGATACAATTTCCTGAAAGGTCTACAATTTGGCAAAAAAAATTTCAAAGACATGAAAATGAACTTTTCCAATACCTTAGACCTCTTCAGTAACATAATGATTTTGCACGATATTTTTCCTTATTTGAATTAGGCATGTGTTTATTTTTATTTGTGATCTTTATGAAAATGTGAAGTAAGCATGGAAGCTATGTTTAAAATGGTTTCTAATCACATATTTCATGGTTAAATTTACTCTTGTATTAAAATGCAATAAACACACCATCTTAAGCTGCTGCTATTAATTTAAAAAATATTATTGATGCAGGGCAGTGGTGGCACACGACTTTAATCCCAGCACTTGGGAGGCAGACCCAGGTGGATTTCTGAGTTCAAGGCCAGCCTGATCTACAGAGTGAATTCCAGGACAGCCAGGGCTATACAGATAAACCCTGTCTCGAAAAATCAAAAAACCAAAAAAAAAAAAAAAAAGTAATTGTTAAGCAATCCATAAGCATCTGTACTTTGAAAATGTTCTTAGCAATAAAGTGAGAAAATTCATTGACATACAACAACTTGACTCTACTTTTTTAGGACTGAACACCTGAAAAAAAAATGAAGCCTGATTGTAAAACACTGAAGGATTGCATTCATATAATATTCCTGAAAAGATAAGGAGTGGTTGCCAGTTGTAGTGGTTTGAATAAGAACGGTCCACTTAGACTCACATATTTGAAAGCTTTGTTCCCAGTTGGTGGACCTGTTTCGGGAAGGATTAGGAAATGTGGCCTTGTTGGATGAATTATGTCCCTGTGGGTAGGCCTCAAAGTTCCAAAAGCCCAGGCCAATCATGGTCTCTCTTTCTCTCTACCTCCAACGTGTGAATCAGAAATAAGCTCTCAGCTACTGCTCCAGCAACATGCCTCTCTGCTATCCTACTGCTATGATTTTTACCATGGATTCATGGTTAGCATGCCCCCAATTAATTACTTTATTTTGTAAGTTCCTTTGGTCATAGTGTGCCTGCACAGCAATAGAAAATTAACTAAGATACCAGTAAAGTCTGGGATCTGAAGGAATAGATAAAACCATGGGCGTGGTTACTAAATTGTAGAAGTGATCCTTGTAGTGATGAGAGTGTTTGGCATCTTGACTGTGTCAACATTAATGCCCTGTCGGAGGTTTCAAAGTGCAGTTTTCTAGAGAATTGCATCAGAAGAAAGTAGGACATTGGAAGAATGTGTTACTTTTTTTGTCTGTAAATAGTTTTTATGTGTGAATCTACAACTATTTCAAAATGTTTTAGTTCCAAAAAAGATAGCAATACTATCAATAATTTATACAATAATATTGAATATGATTAAATGAATACAATCACATACATATTCATATATCATTTATAGACTCTGGAAATTGCTTACGTATGTCTTGTTTATGTTATACTTTTTAGGAAGATTTTTTTTCTTTTCCTTTTTTTAAAGTTTTTTTGCAATATGATGAGAAGGGTTACATGATTTCAATTTATCTGAATTTGTTAACATTTAAAAACATATTTTATGTAGAGAGAATTACATTACATTCTTATTTTCCTTTTGTACCCCAACTACTCCCAGAGACCCACCCTTCAATACCTACAGTATCTTTTTTTGTCATATTCTTTAAAATTTATAAAATATTATAACAATAAAAATGAGTATTATAAAAGTTGTTTGCTATAAAACAACAATCAATTTAATAGTCTTATGTAGATGTTTGTCTATGGCAAAACTGAAAATGCAGACGTTTTTCTCAATATAACTTTTAATAACTCCAAACGTATTAACTCTATATTTCAAAATAATACATCACAACTAATATTTTCTTAAATAAACATAAATATATAAAGTGTTTTTTGTTTTTTTGTTTTCTGTTTAATAGAGCTTAAAATCTTGGCTCTTACTGTGGTAACGATACAAAAGTTACAAACGTCAAGCAAAGCATTCAGTCTCACTCTTTGTTGTTCTCTTACAAGCCCCTCCCAATTTAATTGTCTACATTTCTTTTGAGTATATAAATACATTTAAAATATGTAAGCTGTTCTGTGTAGTATAGTGTACAAACATTAAATAAACAATATCACTAATAGGCTGAGATAGGAGAAACAAAATTTCAAGACGATTATATTGTACACAACAAGACACTGTCACGAACAAACAAGCTAAAAGCATATGGATTGTATAATATTGGACCTCTTTCTTCAATTACTAAATTAGAGAGACTTTTGGATGACAATCAACAAATTTCTAATTACTCATAGTTTTGGATTTCAATCGACTAGGATATGTTGGTAATATTAATTTTCATATCAAGATATTAATAAGAAGAGGTAATTGTTACTTCCTGTTGTTTTGTTGTAAGAGGTGGAAATAGGTTTGTGTGGATTTGTTGAAGATTACTTTCTTGCTTTTTCTAGGGTGTAGTTTTGCTCCTTATGTTGATGTTTTCCATCTATTATCCTTTGTAGGGCTGGATTTGTGGAAAGATATTGTGTAAATTTTGTTTTGTCATGGAATATCTTGTTTTCTCTATCTATGTTAATTGAGAGTTTTGCTGGGTATTGTAGCCTGGGCTGGCATTTGTGTTCTTGTAGGGTCTGTATGACATCTGCCCAGGATCTTCTAGCTTTCATAGTGTCTGTTGAAAAGTCTGGTGTAATTCTGATAGGACTGCCTTTATATGTTACTTGACCTTTTTCCCTTACTGCTTTTAAAATTCTTTCTTTGTTTAGTGCATTTGGTGTTTTTATTATTCTGTGACAGTAGGAATTTTTTTCTGGTCCAGTCTATTTGGAGTTCTGTAGGCTTCTTGTATGTTCATGGGCATCTCTTTCTTTAGGTTAGGAAAGTTTTCTTCTATAATTTTGTTGAAGATATTTGCTGGTCCATTACATTGGGAATCTTCACTCTCTTCTATAGCTATTATCCTTAGGTTTGGTCTTCTCATTGAGTCCTGGATTTCCTGGATGTTTTGAGTTAGGAGCTTTTTGCTTTTTGCATTTTCTTTGACTGTTGTGTCAATGTTTTCTATGGTGTCTTCTGCCCTCTTCTATCGCTTGTATTCTGTTGGTGATGTTTGTGTCTATGATTCCTGATTTCTTTCCTAGGTTTTGTATGGCCAGGGTTGTCTCTCTTTCTGTTTTCTTTATTGTTTCTATTTCCGTTTTTAGATTCTGGATAGTTTTGCTCATTTCCTTCACCTGTTTGATTGTGTTTTCCTGAAGACTTTTAAGCGATTTTTGTGTTTCCTCTTGAAGGGCTTCTAGCTGTTTACCTGTGTTCTCTTGTATTTCTTTGAGGGTACTATTTATATCTTTCTTAAAGTCCTGTATCATCACCATGAGAAGTGATTTTATATCCGAATCTTGCTTTTCTCCTGTGATGGCATGTCCAGGACTTGCTATGGTGGGAGTATTGGGTTCTGATGATGCCAAGGACCCTTGGTTTGTGTTGCTTATATTCTTATGCTTGCCCCACATCATCAGGTTCTCTCTAGTACTACCTGCCCTTGCTAAATCTGACTGAAGCCTATCCTTCCTGTATTCCTGATTGTGTCAGAACTCCTCAGAGTCAAACTGTCTCTGTGATCCTGTGATTCTGGGATTCTGTGTGACCCTGGGCTTGTTAGAGCACCTGGGAGTGGAGCTTCCTCTGGGTGTTGTGGGACAGGCTGTAGAGCTTGCGCCCAAGTTCTGCTCCTTTAGGAAGATTTAAAAACATGATTTCTGTGGTAAGAAATGAAACATCACAAAAGAAATCCTATAATATATATATATATATATATATATAGTCTATACCTGTTTTTTGATCTGTAAATGAACTGACTAAACCTGGCAGGTTATCTTTTAAGGAAGCAAGTGCCCCATGCATATAAAGGTGCAGTGAAAACCAGCATGAAATACTTCTCACACATAACAACAATATGAGAAGTGAAGCTGAGGCAGAGTGCAGGCTGAAGGTGTGTATTGTGCAGGGTCTGTGGGACCCATGAGGCAGTGAGTTGCAACCTCCCTCCCCCACAAAATGTTACCTTAGAACACAGAGACTGCTTCTGAACCCAAGGAAGCCCACTTGCCCCTTTTACACACAGCATCAAGCTGGTCCAATCTAAGCCATGCCAAGAGAGTACCAAGGTCAGAAAGAACAATTTCTCACATACCTTTTTTCCTTCTCTGACTTTATTGCTCCAGCTAGTACTTTTAGTACAATATGAAAAGGTAGTAGAGATAGTGGATATTTCTGTGTTGTTCTTGATTTGGTTATTCAATATCAAATGATCAGCCCTGAATATATACATGCAAATAAAAACATAGAGAATTCACAGGCTGTGTGTGTGTCTGATATAAATACATATATATCACATATGCACATATATATTTATATAATAACAATGAGAAGGTAGGCCATTATTGGAAATAGAGGAAAGATAAATATATGCCAATGTTTAGAGGAAGAAAGGGGAAGAGGGAAACGGTATTATAATCTCAGGAAAAATATTTTTTAATGTCCACTGCCAGATATGGCTTACTTCTTTTTGTGTTATTAGTCACTGAGGTCTCATAACCACCCAAATGTTATAGGTCATGGTCAATGATCCTGTTTACCCTCTAAAACTTGATGGCAAGACCCTAATGCTAAAGGCCCCACATACTTGAGTCCCAGTGTTGTCTGTTCCTGATTGGCTGGCATTGTTTGCACTAGTAATCCTTAGTCTTTCAGGCAGACCGAAATTGGTCCTCCTACAGGAATGCTAGTGTCACAGGCAGTCCTCAATTAGGTCCTCCTGCAGGAGATGATTTTGTGGCTCTACAGCCCCCAGAGTTTACATAGAGGCCATCCCTCTAATCCTGGTACATAATAGAATATAAAGAAACCAAGCTAGCACTGATCTGGACACATTGTTCGTCTTGTATGGTTTTCATGGTGCTGAAAGATAGACATAGTGCTAAGGGAGAAAAACTATTACATGCCTTACCTATCTGGGACACTAAAAGCTACTATAAGAAACAGCGTGAGAAGATATGGCCAATGGTACAACAGAGGCATGGACATTATAGAGGTCACAAACTACTTCCTAATTAAACTTAAAGCCTACTGCAGAGCTCATTCCTAGTACTATTAACAGGACCAGGAAATCATGGCTAGAGATAACCTACTAGTATTAGTCTGTTGACTAAATGTAGAATTTAATCAATTTCTAAAACTTATTACTACAACCATAGATTAGTGAATCTCTTAACCATCACCAGAGAAGCTTCTTTTCCTGTGGTATATATATGTACCACAGTTGTAGATCATCAGAAGATGGGTTAGAAAGATTATAAAAAACCAAAGGCAGTGGATAACAACAGTAAAACAATGTTTTCTGAGTACAACAGGGCAGTTGCACACAGAGAAGCTGTGACCATATGCACAAGATAAAGTCAGACAAAATTCCAACTCAGGAAGGGGAGGTGGTCACCAAATCTAACCCCTAGCTAATAAGTTATCAACAATAGTCTCTGTGAGAAGAGAGGCCATCTGCGGGATATGTGGCCACTGAAATGCTACTCATGCTCCAGTAGGTGGCCATATATCCATACATATACTGACAGCATTAAGTGGATTTAATAAATTAACAGAGAAAAGAACAGGAAAAAAATAAAAAGAACACATGAAATTGGGAGGAATATTGATGGGTGTTAAGGGAGGAATTGAAGATGGGGGATGGCAGTGGATTTAGCCTAACACAATATATATAGGAAATTCTAAAATTAGAGTTAGTTTTGAATTTTGTGAAAATATTTTTTTCATAAAATGCATTCTGATTATGATTTCCCTTTCCTCCCACTGTTCCCAGTTCCTCCCCACCTCTACTCACATCTGCATCCACACCCTTTTTGTCTTTCATTAGAAAACAAATAGTCACTGAGAAATAATAATAAAAATATGATAAAATCAAAACACAACATTTGGAATAGAACAAAACAATAACAACAACCACCCATAAGAAAGAGAAACACACATGTTTGCATACACAGGAATCCCATAAAAACGCAGATGAAGAACATGCCAAAAAAAGTCATTAATTTTGTTTTGTGTTGGTCATCTACAATGGGGCATGGGGTCTATACTTAAAAGTGGTTTGTTTCTCCTTTGTCGGTAGCTATTCATTGGGCAGGACTTCTGAGTTAGGGGTGAGGGCATGTATCTACTTCTGCTAGCTCTAGGACCTCATCTTATGCAGACCTATGTGAGCCTTATGGATGCTGCCTCAGTCTCTGTGTGTTCATAGGTACTCCAGCCCTGTTCTGTCCACAGGCGTTTCCTTCATGTCCTCTTGCTCTGATCTTCTTTCTAACTCCTCTTTCACAGAGTTCCCTGAACCCTGAGGGGAGAGATTTTAGGGAACTATCCAGTTTAAGACTGAGTGTTTCAAGATCTCTCACTCTTTGTCTATGCTCTTTGTTTCTATCTGCTGCAGAAGAAAGCTTCTCTGATAATGGATGAACAAGGCACTCATCTGTAAGTTTAGGATGTCATTAGGAGTTATTTTATTGCTATGTCTGTCAGCAGATGTCTTAGTTAAGGTTATATTGCTCTGAAGAGACACTATGCCCAAGGCAATACTTTTAAAGGAAAACACTTAATTGTGACTCGCTTAAAGTTTTGGAGACTTAGTCCACTATCGTCATGGTGGGAATCATGGCAGTGTATAAGCAGACATGATGGTGGAGGAACCAAGAGTTCTACATCTTGATCCACAGGCAGCAGAAGAAGACTGTGCCACTGGACTTATCTTAAGCTTCTATGAGACCTCAAAGCCCATTTCCACAGTGACACACTTTCTTCAACAAGGCCATATCTATTCAAACAAGTCCACACTTTCTAATAGTGCCACTCCCTGAGAGCTAAGCATTCAAACACATAAGTATATGGGGGCCATACCTATATAGTATTTGGTTTTCCCCTAGGTCCCTGGCTTATTTGGTCTCAAGTTGTTTGTCACCTAAGCAGTGGTGAGTATGGGTTTCCTTTCATGGAGTGGCCTTAAGTCAAATTATCTATTGGTTGATGACTCCCACAAGCTTTGTGCCACTATTGGACTTGCATATCTTACAGGTAGGTTATCATACATAGAACAAACTGTTTATATCTGGGTTGGTTTTACCTACCTATCTTCATTAGTAGTATGTAGAGTACCTTCCAGACCGTGATCACTAGTTTATAGAAATAATGGCCCTAAGGAGTCACCAGCTCACTTCTCCATGTTCAGTGAGCTGTGTAGGTACTGTCTTCTGCACTTGTCACAGCACTTCTGACTTGCTGTGAGCTTATGAGGAACAACCTTGGCAATAGCCTGGTTTATTAGGAGGTTCCTATGGAACCCCTTTGGCTAAGAACTTTCATTCTAAGTACTAGAAGCGACATTCATTATTGAGAGATATTCAGTTTGGACTCTCTCTGTCTCATTATATTGAGCAGTTCGTTTAGATTGTTTTCATATATATATATATATACATATATATATATACATATATCATAGAAATCTTTTGCTATACTAGGTTTTCATACAACAACTCAACCACCCTTAGTTTTAGCTGCCCTCCTCTCATTCCCTTCTTTGTGCCCTCTTCACTCCCCATTCCTATTTAAGATAATAAACTTCTGAAGATATTTTAAGAGAATACATACACACATGCATGTACCCTCACCCACAGCTCAATTAAATAAACAAGTTATTTGTTGCAAAATAAAGGAGTGTAAATGGTAAAGAAAATCTCATAGAAGAATTTTAATCAAGCAACATGGCCACTTGGCAAGGGATCATAGCCAAAGACCTTCTAGGTCTCTATGATCTGGCTGAAATATAGACACTCCCTTATTACACTTCTTTATTCCCTCTGGCCGTAATTGTTTAGTATACATCTTTAATCTGAAACAATCACATCTAGTTGAGCGGCAGACAAAGTGATGATGAATCAGTGAAAGATTTGACAGGAAGAGTCAGAGATAGGATATACATGACTCCCAGGAGAAAAGTTGTTTACATGGAATGATGAGTAGAGTCTGGGAGTTCTGCTGAATCCTTTCATGAATTCAGTTCAGTCACTGAGTGGGGAATCCATGCAGTGAGTGAAGTGCAATGGAGTTGAGTTCATCTGTGAGTTCATGCAGTTCAGTACTGGTCTGCAGAGGAAGGCGAAGTCAGAGAATGAAAAGGAGCCAGAAGATTAGAACAAACTGCCAGATTTAGTTTGAGGCCAAACAGAACAATCCAGTGAGGGGCTGAGAGAAGCCAGATCAAATCAGTCAGCTTGGAGAGGAGTTTGAGCCAGAATACCTGAGTTGAACCAGCCAGTCAGTTCAAAAAGAACTGGAAAGGATAAGCTCATTCACCAAAGCCTACAAGATGTTAGCATTCTGTATAAACTCCACCCCACAGATAGCTGGCAGCAGGCAGGTATGCTCCTCCCCATGGTTACCTGACAATGGCCAGGAAGGTCTTGCCCTATATAAGGGGATGCTTGCTCCATCCTCTCTCTCTTACTCCTGCTTTTCTCCCTTGCCTCTTGCCACATTTCTCCCCCTCTATCCATATTCCCTTCCCCCCTCTCTCCACGTGGTCATGGCCATCCCCTACATCTCTATTCTATTCTTTTCTTGTCTCTGCCTTCCTGTGCCTCTGCTACCCTCTTAACTCCCCTCCCCATGCCCTAAATAAACCATAATCTCTACTATACTGGCATGTATCTGGTCCCTCAGGGGGAAGGGATGCCTCAGCATGGGCCCACCTACGCACTCCCTTCCCCCACACCCTGCCAGAACATATTCTTACAGCTCTTTCTCTTTTTATGATCACAACACAAGATGACAATTATATCTGGTGAATACTTTTTCAAATTTTAATTGAAATTCTGGGAGTATTAAAACACAATAAATCATATTCAAAAACTCCATGGGAGGCTATATCAACAAATATAATGAATGACATAGAAGGACAGCATAGCTGAAGTTGACAATGAGGTGGAGCTTGGATCATTTTTTTTTAAAGAAAACAATAAAATAATATCAAGATATATGTAAGATTCTCTAGACAAATACTATGAACTACTAGACTTAAAAAAATGTGGTCACAGAAAGAGGAAAAGAATGTCATTCTGGAGGCATAGAAAACTTTTATTTAAATCATAAAAAAAATTTCCCAAAATTAGGAAAAAGATGCCAATCCAAGTGTAGGACTCATTTAGAATATCAAGCAGACAAGACCAGAAAAGAATCTCTTCTCTTTTTCTTTATTTTCCAGACAGGGTTTCTCTGTGTAGCCCTGGCTGTCCTGGAACTCACTCTATAGACCAGGCTGGCCTTCAACTCAGAAATCCGCCTGTCTCTGCCTCCCAAGTGCTGGGATTAAAGGCATGTGCCACCACTGCCTGGATTCTTCTCTTCTATTATAAAGAATACTAACATAGAAAACAAAAAAGTATATGAGAAACAATACGAGAGAAACAGAAAATCACATATATAGATTAGTCTACAAGAGAAACAGGAAAATTTTCAACAGAAACCTTAAAATACAGGAGAGCATGAAATAATGTGTTTCAAGTTCTTAAATTTAATAATTTTCAATACAGACTTAGCATACTCTGATGTCACAAAAGGAAAATGAAAACTCCATCATAAAAAATAAGGCCAAAGAAATTTATAACCACTAAGCCAGTTCTAGTGAAGACAATTGAAGGAATCCATCAGACTTAAAAAGAAAAAAGATTGGGTCGATTTGCATTCATCTACTCACTGACTGCCAGATAAAACAGCACTATTTTTTTTGAAAGTGAATTGTTTTAGCTCCTTTGTCAAAGATCAAGTATCCATAGGTGTGTGGGTTCATTTCCACGTCTGTAACTCTATTCCATTGATCTACTTGCCTGTCACTGTCCAAGTACCACACAGTTTTTATCAAAATTGCTCTGTAGTACAGCTTGTGGTCAGGGATGGTGATTCTGCCAGAAGTTCTTATATTGTTGTGAATAGTTTTGGCTATCTCCGGTTTGTTGTTATTCCAGATGAACATGCAAATTGCTCTTTCTAATTCTATGAAGAACTGAGTTGGAACTTTGTTTGGGATTGCACTGAATCTGGAGATTGCTTTCAGAAAAATGACCATTTTTACTATATTTCTGAGCATGTGTGATCTTTCCATTTTCTGAGATCTTCTTTGATTTCTTTCTTCAGAGACTTGAAGTTCTTGTCATACAAATTTTTCACTTGCGTGGTTAGAGTCACAGCAAGGAATTTTATATAAGTTGTGACTATTGTGAAGGGTGTTTTTCCCCTAATTTCTTTCTCAGCCTGTTTATCCTTTGAGTAGAGAAAGGCCACTGATTTGATTTGAGTTAATTTTGAATCCAGTCACTTTGCTGAAGTTGTTTATCAAGTTTAGTAGTTCTCTGGTAGACTTTCTAGGGTTACTTAGGTATTCTATCATAAATTGACCCATTCTTATCTTCTTGTACAAGCTTCAGTCCAAGTGGATTAAGAATCTCCATATAAAACCAGATACACTGAAACGAATAGAAAAGAAAGTGGATAAGAGCCTTGAGCACATGGGCACAGAGGAAAATTTCCTGAACAGAACACCAATAGCTTAAACTCTAAGATCAAGAATTGACAAATGGGACCTTATAAACTTACTGTAAGGCAAAGGACACTGTCAATAGGACAAAATGGCAACCACTAGATTGGAAAAAGATCTTTACCAATCCTACATCAGACATAGGCTAATATTCAATATATACAAAGAACTCAAGAAGTTAAAGATTCCAGAAAACCAAATAACATTATTCAAAAATGGGGTATAGAGCTAAAAACAGAATTCTCAACTGAGGAATACTGAATGGCTGAGAAGCACCTAAAGAAATGTTCAACATCCTTAGTCATCAGGGAAATGCAAATCAAAACAACCCTGAGATTCCATCTCACACCAGGCAAAATGATTAATATAAAAAACTCAGGTGACAGCAGAAGCTGGCATGTATATGGAGGAAGAAGAGCACTACTCAATTGGTGGTGGGATTTCAAGCTGGTAAAACCACTCTGGAAATCAGTTTGGTGGTTCCATAGAAAATTAAGCATAGTACTACCTGAGGACTCAGCTATACCACTCCTGGGCATATACCCAGAAGATGCTCCAACATGTAATAAGGTCACATGTTCCACTATGTTCATAGCAGCCGTATTTATAATAGCCAGAAATTGGAAACAACTCAGATGACTCTCAACAGAGAATTATATAAAGAAAATGTGGTACATTTACACAATGGATTACTACTCAGCTATTAAAAAGTGGAATTCATAAAATTCTTAGGCAAATGGATGTTACTAGAAAATATCCTCCTGAGTGAGGTGAAACTGCCTGCAGTTTCAGGAATTGGATTCTTCCCGGGTGGAGGACAGGGACCTGAAAATATAGGGTTTGAACTGCGGGGGAAATAAATGAAACCAAGACAAATATTTCTGATCAAGATTCAACCTTTTTGGGGGAGCCAGGTATATATACACGAAGTACAGAAACAAAAGAAAGTCTCTAGGTTCCATGATATTTGCCTAACGTACACATTGCAGTAACTCTCAGGCACCAGTGTCTCAGCAGCTTGTAAGCCTTCTGGCTGTGGGTGGTCTCCTAGTATAGCTAGTAGCTCTGTGGGTGGACTTCTAAGCTGCTACTTAGAAGAGAGGCGACAGTCCACAGAGAGCCTTTGTTTAGCTCCCCAGGTGGGATAGTGGCTTCCAGGCAGAGGCTGACAGTGTGTAGGATGGTTTGGCTAATTACAGTGAGGTAACTCAATCACAAAAGAACACACATAGTATGCACTCACTGATAAGTGGATATTAGCCAAGAAGTTTGGAATACCTAAGATACAATTCAGTGACCATATGAAACTCAATAAGAAGGAAGACCAACGTGTGGATACATTGTTCCTTCATAGAAGGGGGAACAGTATACCCATGGGAGGTGATACAGAGACAAAGTGTGGAGCAGATACTGAAGGAAAGGCTATCCAGAAACTGCCCTACTTGGTGATCCATTCCATATACAGTTACTAAACCAAGACACTATTGTGAATGCCAACAAGTACTTGCTGACAGGAGCCTGATATAGCTGTCTCTGGAGAGACTGTGCATTTCCCTGACAAATAGAGAGGTGGATGCATGCAGCCAAACATTAGACTGAGCACCTGGTCCCCAGTGGAGGAGTTAAGAGAGGACTGAAGGAGCTGAAGGGATTTGCTGCCCTATAGGAGGAACAACAATATGAACCAACCTGTACTCCCAGAGTTCCCAGGGACTATATCATCAACCAAAGAGTATCTAGGGAGTGACCAATGGCTCCAGCTGCACATGTAGCTGAGGGTAGTCTTATTAGACATCAATGGGAGGAAAGGCCTTTAGTCCTCTGAAGGTTTGATGCCCCAGTGTAGAGGAATGCCAGGACATGGAAACTGGATTGGTGATTGGTGGGAGAGGGGATTGAATAGTGGATTTTCAGAGGGGAAACCAGCAAAAGGAATAATATTTAAAATGTAATATAAAGAAAATATCTAATAAAACAAAAAGGAACGGCTCTGCTGCCACTTCCACCTGGACAGTACTAGTTTCCCTCAACTACCACCTTTCTGTAGAATCTCTTTCTATGTAACTAGCCTCACTGCTATTATCCTGGTTGTACACACCATCTCTTTCCAACTGGGATACCACCAAAGTTTTCTGTTCTTACCCAAGGCACCTGGAGTCTGGATAGTATTTTTTTGGAATAAGCTTGGCCAATGCAGAAAAGATATAAAGCCTTGCCCTATATTGGGGTTTTAGATCCTCAGGCCCTGAAACAATAATGAATATGCTCCCCTAGACCTTTCTGTAGAATCTCTTTCTATGTAACTAACCTCACTACTATTATCCTGGTTGTACATACCATGTCTTTCCAGCTGGGATACCACCAAAGTTTTCTGTTCTCGCCCAAGGCACCTGGAGGCTGGATGATATTTCTTGGAAATGAGCTTGGCCAATCCAGAAAAGACATAAAGCCTTGCCCTATATTGGGGTTTTAGATCCTCAGGCCCTGAAACAATAAGTAATATGCTCCTCTAGACTTTTTCCTCTTTCCCTCCTCTCAAGTGAGGCCCTTAACTGAAGGCTACTTGTGTTCTCATGACTAGTTTTCTAATTTTTGCCCTGTACAAACCCACACTTTGGTGGAAGGTGTTTCTGAGTTCTTTAGGTAACCCCAAGGTGGAGAGAAAGCAGAAATAGAGTAAATAGGTAAAGGTTTTGCCTGCCCATTTACGCCAACATTATTTGAAAGTATATCTTTAATCCTATCTGGCAACTGGTTGAGTTCACTTCAATAATAACCACGGAAATACAATTTCTCTGAGATTTAGGGAAATGCCTTTAACAGTACAACTGCAAGTATGATGGAGAACTGGTCACAGAATAAAGATTTGATCTTAGGGTTATTCTATTCTAGAGTACTGTTTCATTATTCACACTCAAAAACTCCCATGATTTGTTTCTTTGTCAACATTGATACATCCTTTTACTTACAAATCTAAATCTGCAGCTGAGTCCATCTTTTTCTAACTGCTTTTATCTTCTATGACCTCTTCCTAAGTAAGTAGTTAACAAGCTCTCAGCAGTTACCTTCAGGCATTATTTAGTGGGTTTCAAACTATGAGCCACAAAATCACAGGAACTTAGACTTGGAAGGGGCTGTCAAGATCACTTGACTCAACTTCTCTCCTCTGTGGAAGTTCCCTTCTCTAATTTGCTATACAAATGGTTATGCAACAAACCACCTGAATGTTTGGGCAGCAAAAAAAAATTTTTTTTTAATAAGACTATTGCCATGAGACACATTTTGTCTTCATTAAGACTAAAGTGTCTGCTCTGGACACCAGCCCAGACAGACCAGAAGGAACCCAAGTCACTGGGCTGGCAGAGTTCCTGTGTGACCTTGGGCGCAAGCTCTGCAGCCAGTCCCACAACACCCAGAGGAAGCTCCACTCCCAGGCACTCTGACACACCCAGGATTAGAGGTGAGGAGGAACCAACATCTGTCCCAACACTGGGAGTAACTAGGAACCCCTGGACCAGGCACACTGGAACTCCACCAGCCCAGGGACTCGGGTTCTTTAGAGTCTGTCTAAGTTGGTGTCCTGAGCAGACCTTGGGTGCAAGCTCCTCAGTCAGTCCCATAACACCCAGAGGAAGCCCTACTCCCTGGTGATCTAACAAGACCAGGATCACAGGATCCCAGAATCACAGGATCACAGAGACAGCTTGACTCTGAGGAGTTCAGACACAACCAGGATCACAGGAAGGACAGGCTCCAGTCAGATTTACCAAGGGCAGGTAGCACTAGAGATGGTGGAGGGCAAGCGTAAGAAAATAAACTACACAAATCAAGGTCACTTGGCATCATTAGAACCAATTCTCCCACCATAGCAAGTCCTGGACACACCATTATGTCGGAAAAGCAAGATTCAGGTATAAAATAACTTCTCATGGTGATGATACAGGACTTTAAGAAAGACAAAAATAGCACCCTCAAAGAAATACAAGAGAACACAGGTAAACAGCTAGAACCCCTTCAAGAGGAAACACAAAAATCCCTTAAAGAACTACAGGAAAACACAAACAGGTGAAGGGAATGAGCAAAACCATCCAGAATCTAAAAATGGAAATAGAAACAATAAAGAAAACAGAAAGAGAGACAACCCTGGAGATACAAAACCTATGAAAGATATCAGGAGTCATAGATGCAAATATCACCAACAGAGAGAGAATCTCAGGGGCAGAAGACACCATAGAAAACATTGACACAACAGTCAAAGAAAATGCAAAATGCAAAAAGCTCCTAATCCAAAACATCCAGGAAATACAGGACTTAATGAGAAGACCTAAGGACAATAGGTAGAGAAGAGAGTGAAGACTCAGAATGTAATGTACCAGCAAATATCTTCAACAAAATTGCAGAAGAAAACTTCCCTAACCTAAAGAAAGAGACGTCTATGAACATACAAGAAGCCTACAGAACTCCAAATAGACTGGACCAGAAAAAAATTCCTACTGTCACAGAATAATAAAAACACCAAATGCACTAAACAAAGAAAGAATTTTAAAAGCAGTAAGGGAAAAAGGTCAAGTAACATATAAAGGCAGTCCTATCAGAATTACACTAGACTTCTCACCAGAGACTATGAAAGCTAGAAGATCCTGGGCAGATGTTATACAGACCCTACAATAACACAAATGCCAGCCCAGGCTACTGTACCCAGCAAAACTCTCAATTACCAAAGATGTAGAAAACAAGATATTCCATGTCAAAACAAAATTTACACAGTATCTTTTCACAAATCCAGCCCTAGAAAGGATAATAGATGGAAAACATCAACATAAGGAGCAAACTATACCCTAGAAGGAGCAAGAAGGTAATCTTTCAACAAATCCACACAAACCTAATTCCACCTCTTACAACAAAAACAACAGGAAGTGACAATTACTTTTTCTTAATATACTAATATGAAAATTAATATTACCAACATATTCTAATTGATTGGAATCCAATAATATGAGGAATTAGAAATTTGTTGATTGTCATCCAGTGGTCTCTCCAATTTGGTAATTGGAGAAATAGGTCCAACATTGTACAATCTATATACACTTTCAGCTTGTTTATGACAGTGTCTTGTTGTGTACAACATAAGAGTCTTGAGATCTTGCTTCTCCTATCTCAGCCTCTCTATTAGTAGTATTGTTTAATTCATGTTTTACACTATACTATGGTTTTCAGAATAGCTTATATATTTCAAAAGCATTTATATACCGAAAAGAAACATAGACGATTAACTAGGGAGGTTGCTTGTAAGAGAACAACAAAGAGTGAGACTGAACGCTTTGCTTGACATTTGTAACTCTTGTATCAAGTTTGAAGAAGAGGACTTTATAAGTTACTCTTTCTCTGAGATGAATGCTTTTCCAAATTATCACAGCTAATGAACCAAATTCTTACCCTCACCTAATGTCCGTGCCACCCTCCAAGCAGAACTATTGTTCATTGAAACAGTTGGTGAATGACTTCAAGGATAGACCATCTTAATACACACACCATTTCTTAAATGAATGTAACC
>JADRCD010132727.1:0-20187 GCA_019843815.1 Montemys delectorum | reverse complement strand
CCATTTCAATTTTTAGGTTACATCTTTAGAAAATACTAATCCCAGCTAAAAATAGACTTCACAGGAAGATGAACTTTAATAGTAATTCCTTTTCAGTAAGACAGTTTTATTCTGAGATAATGGGTTTCATTGTGTGTATGAATATAGCATACTTTGATCACATCCTTTCTTACTGCAGCCACTTACACTGTCCTTCCCTTCATGGGTCCTATTGCATCATAATCCCTGCCTCTGATAGCTTCCCCGGCTGTCTTCAGGATTATGTAAAGCATGCCAGTATTGTACCCAGGTGAGCCTTTGAGAAGCACCAAGTTTGATTCACTAGCTTAGGTACTACAAATAGTACCAGGGTCAGCATGGACATGAAGGGATCTATGTTGTATATTAACTCATTCCTTCTGGTTTATAGGTTGGCATTTCCCTTTCTCTAGGCCT
The DNA here is from genome assembly GCA_019843815.1 of Montemys delectorum. Lineage (NCBI taxonomy): Eukaryota > Metazoa > Chordata > Mammalia > Rodentia > Muridae > Montemys > Montemys delectorum. The sequence continues at coordinate 19,752 of JADRCD010132727.1, read as the reverse complement.
TAATTAACATCTCCTCATTTTTGCCTTTATTTCTTGGTTTGCTTCCTTTTCTTGTGGATCAGAGCTATTCTTATATTAGATAATGAATCAACTTACTTTTTATTTGCACTTACATTATAACTTACATATTGAGACCTTTCTCATGTATAGTAGCCGTGTTCTTCTTGGACAGAGATCTCTGCAGTTTATTTGTTGGATCACTTGTTATGTTGGTGTTTGAATTTCTCTCCTTTATAAATTCTGTGCATTAATCCTCTAGGGAAAGAGCACACTGCAAAGACTTTCTTCTGTTTTCTGGGGCATTTCTTCTTTCTACTTATGTTTCTTTTCCCAACAGACAGCTCTTAATTTTGTGGAGACCAGTTTGTCTATTGTTCCACTTTTTCTCTGACACTTGAAATCCTATTTTTAAAACTGCCTTGCTTCTATGATTCCATTCAGTACTTTCCCAGTTTCAGTTTTCTACAAAGGTAATCAATGATTGATCCATTTTGAGTTGTGTTTTGAATGTCTATCTACTACTTCATAACTCTCTCAGTACTATCTGGTAACCAGCCAGTCTTCTTTCCAAGATCCATTTTTGTTACTTGGAGAAGAATCAAATGCCTCCAAATATTTATTTTCCTATCTTCTATTGTATTCCATTCACAACCATATGGAGTTTAATTTGTTATTGTCTTACTGGTATGTGCAGAAAGCAATCAAGCTGACCCTTACATAGTAAGGCTCTGTATGGGTAAGAGCACTCTCTCACTTTATTCATGTCAGTTCCTGGCAGTGATCCAAATCTCTGACATGCTTTGCATAAATGTTTTCCTGGTGTTGCATTTTGGGCTCATAGGAGAGGCTAAGAAGGTGTGTGTGTGTGTGTGTGTGTGTGTGTGAGAGAGAGAGAGAGAGAGAGAGAGAGAGAGAGAGAGAGAGAAGTATGGAGAAAGAAATAGAGATTGCGTGTATGTCTGCATGCATGCATGCATGGGGCAAACAAGTGTGTTCATGTGTGTGTGTGTGTGTGTGTGTGTGAAGAGTCCCACTTCTATTCTTTATAGTCCTACGTGTTAGACCTGGGCTTCTCTTCTGATTCTAAAATTCATATTTTTCCTGTATTGCTTCTGCTAAGAATTTTTTTTTGGACAGAACAGAACATTCATAACACATTAATAGCTTTCCCATGTGATGCTCACCATTGTGAAACAACCTAGTGGAGATGCAGGAGGTAGACTGTGTATTTTTTGCCATTTTCTTTCCTCAAGCTCTGATTGTTTGGGGGGAAAAAAGCCATATTTGGGTTAGAAGGAATGCAAAAGATACTTCAAGTCTAAATTTATTTGTGTTAGAGGAGAAAAATGATTGAAATAGAAAAGCAGTTGCTAGAAATTTTGACCCCATTCTCTTGTTCAATTTAAGAATTTCTGTGAACATTTGTAACTTATAAACATCCTTTAATGACTTTAATGTGTTCATAACAAATCACTCCAAACTCCAGAAATTAGAGCTACACTCTTTGTGTCATAACCTTTGGCATTTGAAGATTTGATTGTTAAATGTTTATGTTTTTGAGACATGCATTTCTATTGAAGAAAATATTCTTTGTTTCCTCTATTATCTAGAGTCCTTTCAGTTTAGAGAAAATTGTCTGGGTCTTGAAATCACCTTTTTCTTTAAACAATGCAACTTTAAATTGTTAAAATAATGGCAAAGTAGAGGTAGCAGCGAGAAAGATGTTTTTATACACACTCAAATTGTTATAGAAAAATGGATGAAATGCCAGAAACAGAACTTTTTTCAACCTTCAAAAGAAAAGAAAATATATGTATTTGTCAACGTAGATGAACCTAGAGGACATTTAGTTAAGTAAAGCAATTAATTATAGAAAGATAAACAATTCATGATTGTAATTTTAAGTATATCTGGAAGTATTATAACTTGGGATTAAGAATTAAATGCAGTTGTCATGTGTTGATAGAAAGTAAACATTTAATAAGTCGTGCAAAATTAGTGAAGTCTAAAGTCCTGTCATTAAGAAAAAAGAAACCCTGTTACTATATAATATTTAGCAATATTTTAGGAGAGGTAGGAGACAGTGCTCAGTGGGTAAGCACGTTTACCATGCAAGCATGAGGACATGAGTTTACATTCTAACACACATATAGACTCAAAAGCAATTTTCATGCCCATATCTGTAGTTCTACATTCCATGAGGCTGAGACAGAAGCATCACTCTGTTTGCAGCCTCACAGTTTCCCTCAGGTTAGGTTAGTCTCACTTAATCAAGGAAATAAGGCAGAAAATTGTGATTCATGACATCCTAATTCCTCCTCTGGGCTCTGCACATGTGCATACACAGGCCCCACACATCTATGTTCATTGTCTTCATATGTGTATACTCATCAAATATATACAGAAATTATGAAAGTAAATGTTGTATTAAACATATTGTTGTGATAATAGTATGAAAGATATTACATTTTTAAATTTTTCAACTATTTAAAGATCATAAACTACACAGACTGATTCCAATTTATTAAAGAAATACTAAATGATGAAGCAACACAGTAAAATACACAATAGTACTCATCTGTACACTAAATCTGTGCACTACTTTGAGTTGAGTTTAGATAATAGATGTTTAGAGTCAATTTCTGGTAAACAGGGTAATGATCATGTTTATCAGAAAGCCATGGGAAAAAGGAGGCATTTTATCTCCTTGAGCTTTCCTCTACTGACTTCCATTCAGTATCTTTGTAGTTTTTCTTAACAGCAACTCTATAAGAAATGGAAGTGATGAGGTATGTTACCTATCAAAACATCTATTCACAATGACACAAATCTAGTGTTAAGTAAGCACAGTTTCAGCAACCAAGACAACAGAAATGTATATAGTATATAGTTATCCAGAAGAAGCATAAATTTGGGTATGACCCCAGTTGGTCTAAGACAACAATGTACAGAGGTATTTTTGGGACCCCAAACCAAACCTAATATTTTCAGTCAGATATAAGAATTCCATATAAGGACACATAAATTAAAAAACAGTTATTTTACATTGTTGGAAAAAGAAAAGAAATTGATGCCATCAAAGCTCGCTGATCATATGTACTAAACAAGTAGAAAAAATGGTTCAGTAGACATCTTTCTCTCTTAAATAATATAGACATAAACTCACAGAAAAAGTGACTAGACATAAGTATGTATAGTTTTCACTCCCCTCTTTTCTATTTCTACATATGTCTTTGTTTATTCCTCCAAATCTTTAGCTCTCTCCTTTCTATATATTTTTAGGTGTTATTGTCCTACACTACAACATGAAATGGATACAGGGATTTCTACCACCATTTCTTTATATATTCAGATTTTATAGTTTGTGCTGATGGCAAAAGTAAAGGGTTACTCTGTATATTTCCTCTTGATATACTCAACTGAATAGGATATGTCAAGCCTCACCATATTTCACGGTAACAATAGACTGGCAGGGTAGTGACAAAGGGGTGGAGTTTTCAATTAATTTAGTAACATCACAAGAAAATCACCTCCACTATAAAAGTTAATGGGATTTTATAGATGATTTTCTTATGCTTCATTTTGTTATATGAGGACAGGTCTCATTAGGAAGCTCTAGATAGCCTAGAACTCATTCTGTAGACCTGGGTGCCCATGCACTCACAGAGATTTACCTGCTTCTGTATCCTCTGTGCTGAGACTAAGGCTTTGCACTAGCTACTGTGTCCATACCATTTGCCCTTGCATTCTAGGATCATTTCTAATGAAATAATTAATAGCATTAAATGTACAGATCAAGCAAACACGCTCACTTTAAGTAGATTTTTTTTAAAAAATGAACTAAAAATTAAATACAGGTATCATACATTACATCTCAACAAGAGCATCTGCCTCCACTTCCCTTCTTCTCCAGATCCACTCCCCCTCTCTTTCCCTTCAGAAGAGAACAGGATCCATGAACACACTACTCTTTATTATTTTGTATTAATCATTTTAATAGTTTACATTTCAAATGATATACCCCATCCCAGTTACCCTTCTCCCCATTCCCTTTGCCTCTATTAGGGTGCTCTTTCACGCACTCACCCACTCTTGTCTCTAGGCTCTAGCATCCCCTAACGCTGGGTCATCAATCCTCCTTCCCCTCCCATTGTTGTCAGATAAGACCATCTTCTGCTACATATGTCTCTGGAGTCCTGGATTCCACTATGTATACTCTTTCATTGATGGTTTAGTCCCTGAGAAATCTGGGTAGTCCAGTTAGATGATATTCGTTTTACAGGGGATGACAATCCCATTTAACTCCTTCAGTCCTTCCCCTAGCTCTTCCATTGGGGTCCCCGAGCTCAGTCTGATGGTTGACTTTGAGTATCTGCATGTGTATTGGTCAAGTGCTAGTAGAACCTCTCATGGAACAGCTTTATCAAGCTCATGTCAGCAAGTATTTCTTGGCATCAGCAATAGTGTGGGGGTTTGGTGTCTGCAGGTGGGATGAATCCCTAGATGGGTCAGTACTCTTGACCTCTCTACATTTAGTGAATTGTCTTCATGCTGTCAGGTTGCCAAGAGTGACCCCTCATCTTAGCATCAGTCTGGGCTACTTGGGGGAATCACCACAAGACCCATTTGGCCAACAGCTCAACAGAATTTACCCAAGTCGTAACACTAGAATACTTAACTGGCTACAAAAGATGACCAGTTCAAATTCTGTCTTCTCCATTACTAGGAGTCCTCAATAAGATCTTCTGCTTAGATTGCAGGAAGTTTCCCCTGCTCTAGGTTTGCACAATGCCCTAATGTCTCCCAATCCCAGTTTTCTTTACCTACACTAACCTCCCACCTCTCTCCAACCAGATTCCTCCTGTACATGTCTTCATTGACCCCAGTCCATCTACAAGATCTATTCTAATTCAGCTTCTCAGGAAGAACCATACATTACTCTAGAGTCTTCTCCTTTACCTGACATCTCTAATTTTTTTGGATTGTAGCATAATTATCATTTACTTAACAGCTAATATCCACTTATAAGTGAATACATACCATATTTGTTTTTAAAATGGGTTCATAATATTTACTAACAATAGAACTGTAATTAATCTTTCTAATGCTCTAATAGAACTAAAATTCAAACACTTTCAACTTCACCAAAATCCTAATGAGCACATAATTTTAGTATGGAAATATTACTATTGATATCCACACATGTTGAAAAAAACTTTCCCAAGATCCTGAAAAGAAAGTTCTGAAAGGCAAGATTCTAAAATGAATAACAATTAGTCCAGACCATAATCAAAAGAGAGTGGAGAAAAGCTATTTTTGTACTCTATTCATTTCTTAATGCTAAATCATACAAGCTTCAATTATTAAATACTATGTGGGTTAATGTTTTGAAATGAAGGATTTGCCTCTTAATGTGAAATGCACAATTTATCATGGAGTTGATGAAAGAAATGTCCTTGTCTTAGTTATTCTCTGGAGAGGATGGTTCCTTTTTAGGTCTATGTTCTTGGCACATAAAACTAAAGAATGAAAAAAATGAATTTCCCGTATGAAAATATGGCAGAATATTAATAGGGTGAAGTACTGCCATTTCTCATAAAGGGTTGAATTTCAAATATTAATCATTTTGCTGGAAATTCAAATATTTCAATGGAATATATCTGATGTTTTCTAATACTCACTATAAAACTGGAAACACATTCTTAAAGTAAAAATCCACAACTGACCTTCATAATAACAAAAGAGTCAACAAATATAACCATAACCATTATGAGTTTTATAATTAAACACTGAGTACAGAAACATAAGAATTTAAAGAATCCTATACATGATATGATGTTTGAGATTGGAAAGGACAATGATGTTGTGATCACTGTTTAAAATCCTAGCAAGTATGTGCTATTATTTTGCAAGGTTATTATATCACCCAAACTCCAGAATAATAGATTATGCATTATATCCTCTATCTTTCCGAAAAAAAAAAAATGCTGAGACTTAATTTTAATAAGAAAGAATGAAGACATGTTGAGTTTGACCAAACAATTTGCACCACTTAAACTAAACTATAGACTGAAGGAAAGGCCATCCAGAGACTACCCTACTTGGGGATCCATCACATACACAGTTACCAAACCCAGACACTATTGTGGATGCCAACAAGAGCCTAATATAGCTGTCTGCTGACAGTCTCTGCCAGTGCCTGACAAATACAGAAGACAATGCTCAAAGCCAACCATTGTACTAGGCACAGGGTGCCCAATGGAGAAGCTAGAGAAAGGATTGAAGGAGCTGAAGGAGTTTGCAGCCCCCCTAGGAGGAACAACACTATGAACCAATCAGAAATTCCAGAGCCCCCAGGAACTAAACCACCAACCAAAGAGTACACATGGAGGGACTCATGGCTCCAGCTGCATGTGGAGCAGAGGACGGCCTTGTCGGACATCAATGGGAGGAGAGTCCTTTGGTCCTATTGAGGCTCAAGGCCTCAGTGTAGGGGAAGGCCAGGACAGGGAATTGGGAGTGTGTGGGTTGCTGAATAGGGGGAGGAGAGATGGGATAGAAGATGTTCAGAGGGGAAACCAGGAAAGGAGATAATATTTGAAATGTAAATAAGGAAAATATCTAATAAAAAAAAGTTTAAGAGGGAGAGAAACACTTGAAAAACAAAACAAAAACAAACAAACAACAACAAAAAATTTGTTGGAGCCTTTATTCATTTTATATCCCGATTGCTATTTCTTTGTACCATAGGTACTCCGTACATCACCCTCCCCTTCTCACCTGATAGAGTAGATTATCCCTGGGTATTCCCCCATCCTACTACATCAAGTCTCTGAAGGCCTAGATACTTCTCCTACTGAGGTAAGGCAAAACAGTAGAGTTGGGGAGTGCATTCAACAGACATGACACAGCTTTAGGCATAGCTCTACTTCACTTGTTCAGGACCCACAAGAAAACCAAGCATCATATCTGCTACATATATATGGGGTTCTAGGTCCAGCCTATGTATGCTTTTTCATTGGTGGTTCAGGCTCTGAGAGCCCCCAAGGGCCTCGCTAAGTACACTTTTGTGGGTCCTTCTGTGGAGTTCCTATCACCTACTTGTCCCTCAATCCTTTTTCTCCAGTTCTTCCATAATAGTCCCCAAGCTCCATCCAGTGTTTGGCTCTGGGTCTCTGCTTCTATCTGAGTCAGTTGCTGGGCAGAGTCTCTCTGAAGACAGCAATGCCAGACTCCTGTTTGTAAGAATAATAGATTATCATTAATAGTGTCAGAAATGGGTGTTTGCCCATGGGATTGGGTCTCTGGTTGGGCCAGTTGTTTCTTGGCTATCCCTTCAGTCTCTGCTCCATCTATCTTCTCTGCATTTCTTGTAGGCAAGATAGAATTTGAATCTAAAGTTTTGTGGGTTTGTTGGTGTTCCTATCGCTCCATTGCGGTTCTTGCCTGCCTAAAGGAGGTGGTCTCTTCAGATTCTATATTCCTACTGCTGTTAGTCTCAGCTAAGGTCACTCCTATTGATTCTTGGGAGCCTTCCCTATCCTAGATCTCTGTCATGTCCTCGAAATTCCCCTGTCTCCCCATCGCTGCCAGCCTTCTGTTCATTCTGATGGCCATCTAGACATCTCCCCAATCTCTTCTCATACCTGATCCTGAAACCTCCTGTTTCCTTTCCTCATCTCCTTCTCCCACCCAATTTTCTCTCTCTACCTGCCTTCTATGACTATTTTATTCCCCCTTCTAAATGAGATTCAAAATTCTTGCTTGAGTTTTCCTTATTTAATCTTCTTTGGTTCTGTGGAGTGAAGCATGGTACATATATTTTAGCGGCTAATATCACTTATAGGTGAGTACACTTCATTTTGGTGCTGGGGTACATCACTCAGGATGATATTCCCATATTTCATCAATTTTCCTGAAAAATTCATGATATCTTTGTTTTTAATAGCTGAATACTATTCCATTGTGTAGTTGTACCACATTTTCTTTACTAATTCTTCAACTTAGGGACATCCAGGTTGTTTCCAGTTCCTGGATATTGTGAATAAAGCTGCTATGAACACAATTAAGCAAGGGTCTTTCTGTGATGTTGGCACATCTTTTGGTTATATGTGCAGGAGGTGTCTTCATTTAGAACTATTCCTAGTTTTCTGAGAAACTGACAAATTGATTTCTAAAGTTTTCATACATGTTTTTACTGCCACAGCAATGAAGAAGTGTTCCACTTGCTCCACATCTTTGCCAACATGGCTAACTCTTGAAATTTTGATCTTAGCCATTCTGATGGGTGTAAGATGGAATCTCAGAGTTGTTCTGATTTGCATTGTCCTATTCAAAGAAGGTCTTTGAATATTTCTTTAAGTGCTTCTTGGCCACTAGAGAATCTTCTGTTGAGAATTCTGTTTAGCTTTGTACCCCATTTATATATGGGTTATTTGGGTTGCTGGTATTTAAATTCTTGAGTTTTTATATTATATTAGCCATCTGCCATGTATAGGGTTGATGGAGATCCTTTCCTAATCTATAGGCTACCATTTTGTCCGAATGAAAAACTGATGCTTTTCAGTTCCATGAGGTCCCATTAATCAATTGCTGATCTTATAGCCTGAGCTGTTCTAGTCAAGAAGTTATTTCCTGTATCATTTTGTTCAAGCCATTTCCTTTAGTTCTATTAGATATAGTGTATCTGGTTTTAAGTTGAGGTCATTGATCCACTGGGAATTGACTCTTGTGCAGGGTAATAGATATGGATCTATTTGTGTTCTTCTACATGCAGACATCTAGTTAGACTAGCACCATTTGCTGAAGATGCTTTCATTTTGCCTCTGTGTGGTTTTGGCTTCTTTATCAAAAATGAAATGTTCATAGATGTGTGGGGTTATTTCAAGGTCTTTGAATTGATTCCATTGATCAACTTGTTTGTTCCTGTACCAATATCATGCCATATTCATTACTATTAAAATACAGTGCATGAAAATATTGATTTGTTTATTCCATTTTGTTCTACTTTCATTTTTTCTCTAAATTTTTAAAATTGAAAACACATTGATAGAAAATAAATGAATAAAGACAATAAATTAGAATTGAATAAGAGAACTTTCTATATGTCGTGTGGTTGATAGCCATTGGCAGTCTGCCACTTTTTAAAGAGATTTGGAGGAGGATGGATTCAAAAAGGAGGTGGAAAGGTAAGGGAAGAGAGGAGAGATGGAGGGACGTGATGAGGATGTTAAAATGAAAATAGTAATAAAGACAATATATAAATAAAATAAAAATAAAACATCATTAATGCAAGAAACTATTTATTGAGTATTAGGGATCAAAGTTATGGCCTTGCATATACTGGATAAATGCTGCCCAATTATGGTCTAATGTCAGACTCTTTATATTTACCACCATACTTTATAATTGTTCCTGTCCTTCCTTACCTCTTCCTCTTTTCTTCTTTTCTTCTTTTCTTCTTTTGTTCTTTTCTTTCTTTCTTTCTTTCTTTCTTTCTTTCTTTCTTTCTTTCTTTCTTTCTTTATTGCTTGCTTGCTTGCATTCCTTCCTTTCCTTTTTCAAGTAGCATCTTAATATTTAACCCAGGAGAGTATCAAGCTTACGGTCCTCTTGCCACAGCTCCTTGAGTGTTTAGATATAAGCTATGCACCATTTGATGTTACTAAAATTTGAAATAATTTTAGTATTTTATTGATACAGTTTAAGGATAAATATGTCAATTAATTCAGCTCATTATTTCATCATTGACTCTCCTGTTGCTGTGCAGATAGTTTTCATGTCTGCCTTTTACTACACTGTGCCCTATAGCTACAGAAAGAAGGAATGCCTTAATCCACTTTGAAGTATGGATTCTTATATTAGCTATAATTCTATTTTATTGACTATTTTTGCTTTTCTGGCACCTGAACCACTGAATTAGAAAGAGCACTGTTGTTATTGTAAAGAAAGGGGACAGAATAATGATTTGATAAGGCTTAATATGGTTATCAGAGTGACTGGATTTATATCATTAGCTAACATATATCAATAGCTACACTACCTCAAATGAAATATATGTCATTGGGAGCTATATGTGTGGATGTTCATAGAAACAAGTTTTGCGTTTATTTACATCTTGGACTCCCAATAAGTCATGGCGATGGGAACTTACCATGTAATCAGGACAAAGTTGTTTATTACTTAAATAATGTTAGGCTTAAGCAATCAACTTCTCATTATGCTTAGCATCAGCTGGGTACAGTAGATTTATATGAAAAGATAAAATATGTGTGATCTTTCAGATGGTGATGATCTAGGTAATTATGAGGTAAAACTAATATCAATAAAAGTAATAATAATTACTATTATTTACTGAGACAAGTTTCTTTGTGTAGCCCTAGCTTTCCCTGAACTAACTCTGTAGAATGGGCAAATATTAAATAATATATTTATTTGAAATTTTATCAAACAATCTATGTGTTCTTTATTACTCCTTCTACTTCTGAAGTGAATACCTCCCTTGTCCTAAGTTAGAGCCTCCTTCCTATTATCCCATTTCATTCTTCATATCATCTGTATCATCATTTTCATCTCACCCCATTCTCTACCTATGATTCTTTATACTTTTCTGGCTTCTGTGCTTCCTCTATTTATATATGCAACCTGAGGATTTGGACCTAGCAATCTCAAAGAGAGAGAGAGAGAGAGAGAGAGAGAGAGAGAGAGAGAGAGAGAGAGAGAGAGAGAGAGGAAAATATGGTTCTGGTCTGTCTTGGTCTGTTATCTCAACAATATTATCTGCTATAGTTCCATTCACTTATGTGCCTGTTTTGTTTTTCTTTACAACTGAATAGTGTTCTACTGTGCATATTTACCACCATTTTATTAAGAATTAATCAGTTAAAGGACATTTAGGTTGTTTCTATTTCCTGCTTATTGTGAATAACCCAGTAATGAACATGGCTGAGTGAGTATCTGTGGAGTAGGCTAGAAAGTCCTTTGGGCATGTGAGAAGGAGTGATATATCTGTGTCATTTGCTACACCAGCATAAATCTTTACTACATTCTAAATCATATCTTTATACCCACAGAGACTATAGATACCACACATCATCAAAGATGCTTCAATTTAGAGAAAATAGAGACCATAACAGAAAACTACAGCAGTACACCATTTAGTGACCAAAGGGTTGTGGGGTGTCCAGAAAAAAAAGATAAATATTCATAACAGATTCTATATTTACAGTCCAGAAAACAATAAATAAAATGCATGGGGAAACACTGTAAGAGATAGAATACCACGAAGTCAGCTGTTGTAGAGTAACTCATAGATAATGCTACATAAACAAGATTGAAATAATCACCATATCATTGGGCATGTCTACATAAACGGGGAAATTTAGTGAGATTCTACACCTAGGCAAATATGTAAAGGCAACTATTGACTACTGGCAGAATTAGCCTCTAACCAGGATAAGTCCCCTTTATGGGCTGGCCTGTGTGAAGTGGTCAGTATTGAAATCAGATACACAACAACAACTTAAAAACTCACCAGAGCCAGGTGGTGGTGACTCACACCTTTAATCCCAGCACTTGGGAGGCAGAGGCAGGTGGATTTCTGGGTTCCAGGCCAGCCTGGTCTACAGAGTGAGTTCCAGGACAGTCAGGACTATACGGAGAAACCCTGTTTTGAAAAAACAAAAAATACTCACCAGAATGTTCTCTATATATTTGCCTACATGCATAATGTATGTATATAGATGTTACAAACACAATAAAAAAAAAGAGGATTTCAACTTGAGAATAAGGAAGGGCATAGGAGCTTCTAGGATGGCAGCTGGGAGGGCTTTGAGAGAAGAAAGAAAAGAGGAAGTTATATAATTGGATTTTTAATTCAAAACATTAAAAGCTATATATATTAAAATTATATATATTAAAAATTATAAAGTAAAAAAATTTTAAAATCTTATGTGATAACAAAAAAACTGTTTCTTTAAGCCTTAAGATTTACGGCAATAGGAAGGAGAGCAGAGGTTTCCAAAATAAAAATAATACAATGTGCAGGCAGAATAGAGTTGACTCTGATGATCCATGTGAAGGAACACTAGAATGTGGGCTCCTTGTAGATACATAAGAAACTTAAAAGAGAAACACATGTGTGGGTAGAAGAAACAAGAAATGTGGACTGAGAGTCATCAAGAGTTGTTGCACTTAAAATGTCAGTGATTAGTGGTATGGTTAACACATGTGTCAGTGTTGAGGGTGGAGAGGGAAGGAACCACCACAAGAGGACAATAAAATAGTCCGTCAGACTAGGAAATACAAATGCATTTTAAAAGGCTTCTTGCCTGGATATCTTGGACAGGATCTGACTGTTTTGAGATACTACAACCTAAATTGTTTAATTCATAGTGATACTATACAAGAGAACAATGTTGCTACTTTCAAATTCAGAAATGGGTTCAAAGGAAATGCTAGAAAAGAAATTCAACACTGTGTTTGAGAAACAAGCATAGACAGAATTAACACCCCCTTTAAACATTCTAGACTATTTAAAGGAAAAATGTAAGGATTCATTGAACTTCAACCTCAATAGGGAATTCAAATAAGCGTATTTAGCCAGTAACTATTTCAAATGAAAATGTCTTTCTTTGTCCTACAGAGAAAAGAACAGAAAGTGATAAAGTCTATGAATGAACCTTAGACTTTAGAATGTTGTGTTTTAATAAATATAAAATTATGGTTAGATAAAATTTTTTAATTATAGTTAGCTAGAATACAATAGGTTAGATAACATTTATATTGATGTATTATATATACCAGAGTATTCAATAAAACCTGAGGAAAATTTAAAGTTTCTCACCAATACAAATAAATGACAAGTGTTTGGGAAGAAGGAGAACAAGATTTGATTATATATATGATTTGAACATATATATTAAATAACCCAGATATTAAGGTAAATGATTTTAATCTAAACTCCTTGAAGAAGGACATGGAAGGTTCATGAATTAGAGTCCACACAAAGACTACACAGCAAGTTGAAAGTCAATTTGTGTTACATGGTAAGCCATTTATCAAGTAACAACTATAAAATCATAGTCAAATAAAATACTTTATTCATTGCCACTCATGGAATAACAGTGATTAAGAAAATTTTATTAAAATATCAAGTCAAAGATAATCTGAGATATTTAATTCATATCATATGTCCCTTTGTCAGTTAAAAGATTTTCTACATTCATGATCACATAGGCAGCAGACTATAAAGAGTCCGTGGACTATAAGGTGGGAGCAGGGCAGGGAAAGGAAAAGAAGTAGGAAAATGAAGAGATGGATTAGTGAGAGTTTGCAGGGCTCTGGGAAATATTGGATATGCGCAGTGGGCATTAAATTTTATCTAAGTACATTGTATTCATGTATGAAGCTAACCAATAATGAGCTATGAAGAAAGCTGATAAAATATGCCACATGTGAAATATGCATTTTAGCAGTATCATTAGCACATTACAGTTCTTGTATTTATTATAGCACTAATGTCAGAAAAAGGCTTTACAAAAATCCAACCTGCTTTCAGTCCTAGATAGAATAGGACATGAAGACACACACCTCAATAGAAAAAAGGTTATATAATAACAATTCCAAGCCCAGCATTATCCTGAATGAACGAAGATTCAAGTCAATCTCATTAAAATAGGGAGTGAGATGGGGCTGAATCTATTCCTATTCCTTTCCTCAAAACAACAGAATCAATGAGTCTGGGAAAAAAAGTAAAGGTTTAGAAATAGAAAAAGAATTTTCAGATGATATGTTATTCTACTTAGGAGATCCCAATAATTCTATGACATATGAAAAATAATTGACAATTTCAGTCAAGTGGCAGGGCACAAAATCATTAGAATAGTGTCTTTTGTAGACACTGACATCAAACACTGAGAAAAGGATGATAGACAAAATCCATTTTCATTAGTTTCAAAGACAATAAAGCATGTTAAAATAAACATAACCAAGGAGATGAATGAAATCTATCATGAAAAATTCCAATGTGTAAAAACAAAATTTGGAATAAAAAAGAAACTACAAAATGAAAAGCCATCCATGTTCATTGCTCTGGGGGATTAATAATGCACAAATGGCCGTCCTATAAAAAGCAGTGTACAAATTCAATGCCATACTAAACAAAATACCTAGTGAATTCTTAATGAAAAAAATCCTAAAATCTGTAGAAAAATAGAAGAGACCTTGGTTAGGCAAACCAATTAAATGATAAGAAAATATTGGAGAGATTTTCATTTTTAAATACAAGATATTATAGAGCTTTGTCATACAGACAATATTAAATGGCACAAAAACAGACATATAAACCAGTAAATATTAGACTCAAATATGAGTGCCCAGAATTACAGACATTTCATATTTGCACAAGAGAAATAAAACATACATAGGAGAAACGAGCACATCTTCTCTATGTGGTACTTAAAAAACAGGATGTCCATAGGCAAAAGAATGAAACTACATCTGTATCTATCATCCTGCACCAAGTTTAGATCCAAGACCTCAATTTTCATTCTGAACCACTAAAATTGCTAGAAAAATGTTTGCAAGTATTCTACTTGTTATAGGTATAGGAAAGAAGTTTCTGATTGTTTATTAACAATTTATGGATAGCAATCAACAACGTATGTGTCATAAACTATCATAACAGTGGGTAAAGAAGTTAAGAAGTGGCACTTATAATAGTCAGTCTTGAAAAGATGCATAAAGCAACCAAGCAGAATACTGGGTTCACAAATTTACAGCTAAGAGAATTCTTGAGAGATCATACTCTAAAATTAATCTTTAAGAAAAGTATCACAGCTAAGACAGTCAGACTTTGAGATCAGGATGTCAACATGCTTAGCTCCTTTGAGCTGGAGATGGCTGCCTTCTTTCTATGTCTTTCTATTGTTGACCTCTGAGAGTTAGTGTGAAAATTTCTTTCTTATAAAGACCCAAATCATTACATTTGAGGAAACATTAATGACCTCATTTGAACTCAGAAATCATAGTGAAGTATCTATCTTCAAAAAAAATTAATTCTGAGTAACAGAGGACTTAATCTCGGGGTTTTAAAGGAATCTAATTTAGTGTATAAAATTGTCAGTTTTCCTTTGAACTCTGGATAATTCACATACAGCCATAAAATTAAAAAGAGCAATATATCTGCAATTATAAGGCTCTGACTGCTATCTGTATTTATTTTGAAAAGTTTACCTTTTATAATCAAAGGGTATTATACACTGTTCTTTAATGTTTTCAGCTGATAATTTCATGAACATTGAAAAATTACAGCTTACAACCAAAATATGATATATGAGATTGTTAATTAAACTGATAATCAGTCAGAGAAGACATATTACAAAGAAAGGATTGTGTTTGATCGCTTCTACTTGTAAGTGTGCTGGCATTCTTCTGAATCCTGGGAAGGTGTGTCACAGTTTCCCATATCAAAGTTTGAGAATAGGCAGGTCCCTATATAAAATGGCAGAATACTTGTATACAAACCACCACATGTTAAGTATGCACAGCTTTCACTATATTTAAAGAACACTTAGATTATAATTCACCACTTAATACAGATGCAAAGTAAATAATTGTTATTATTTATTACCTAGGAAATAAGATCAGAAAAAATATTAAAATAAAGGAACTATGCAAATGATTAGCTGAAATAATTGAAGAAAATGGCCTCCAAATTATATAATTCTTGTAAAAAATTTTATACATTTAGAAAATTTGAAAAGCATCTATGATTTTGTTGCCTAAGACATTATTTAATTATGTATCATAAGATTTATATACAAATATATGAAATGATTATCAGTCAGGCATCATAACTAAATTCTTAAAAAGAAAATTGTCTGTCTTCAAAGCTATTAAATACAAAACAAACATGTACCTTCTCCTTAACAACATTAGAAGAAAATGGTAAGCAAATCATTTCTGTATTTCAGAGAAAACCATTTTTTCTCAAAGGTACATAACTGGTATTATTTTCATGCTGAATTTGGGATCAGAGTAGATCTTTAAAATCACTGGACCGAGAAAACTGGACATGGCATAACAAACACAGAATACTCAGAGGTATTGTTCATAGGATTTTTAAATATATGAACTATTCAAGCATTTTGCAACAATCTCATATGTTTGGATCATGTTTTCAATGCTTAAAAGAGCAAACAATTATTTCAATAAATTCATCCTCAAAGTATTTTCTACAGAAAAATAAACACCCACAAAAATTTTTAAAGGAAATATACCATCCTTCTAAAATATATTTGTGATCAAACTTTTTGATGATTATTTCCAATTTAGATATATAATTAGGTGTGAGTGCAGTGCATGCATATGTGTATGTTTGTGCTGTGTGCAGGATTTTGTATGCATGTTCACGGTTTCAGGCACATGAATGTTGTCTTAGTTAGTGTTCTACCATTGTAAAGAGATACCATGAACAAGGCAATGCCTAAAAGAGAAAACATTGAATTTGGAACTTATGGATCCAGGGGGTCGTAGACTTCATGGCTGTCATGGCAGCAAGCACGCAGGAATGACATTAGAACAGTAGCAGAGACCTTCATAACCTGATTCTCAGAGAGCAAACAAAGAGAAAGTCTAGTCCTGGCATGGGCTTTTGAAACTTCAAATCTCATTTTCAATGCCACAGTTTTTCCAACAAGGCTACACCTAAGCCTTTCCAACAGCTTCACATGATACCCACGTGATTACCATGCATTAAAACATATTAATTTGGGGGGAGGCATTTTCATTCAAACCACACAGAGAAGGAAGAAAAACTTGTAGAAATTGTTTTCTTCTTCTAATATATGGGTTCTGAATCAATTACTGTTGTCAATGTTGGAAGAAAGTTTCTTTTTACTGTGCCATCTTACCAGTCCTCATAAAACAATTTTATCCAATATGTAAGATAGCAACTTTCTGTGAACTCTAAAATTCTATAGGAATTTTATTGAGTCAATAATTACTTTCTGAATCCTAGTGATATATTTTTCTATATTTATACACAAATAATCCGTAGCCATATTAAGATAGAGACACAAAGAGAACGACAGACAGACAGACAGACACACAAATAGATTCATGAACACACAGAATTTACGATATGTAACATTTATGTTTCTATTTTTTTAAAAAGTGAAAAGTTCTATTCTACTTTTCTTTGTGAGTGTAAACTCACTACAAATATATAATTATAACTATAAAACAAACATGTCATACTTGTCAATGTTATATATACTTCTATATCTATATCATGATGAAAATCCATATATTCTTTTTTTTTTAAATAGAGCATTGGAATGATTTATTCAAGCAAATATGTGCATGATATCCAATTTGCAAAGATGCTAAATAAAAAAAAACTTGTCTTTAAATTACCTCCTCATTTTTTTTGATAGTAGTGTCCTGCAGGAAGCCCAATGGGAGAATATCAACATCTCTATTCTCAGTACACTTTATCCATTTCTATATTTACATCATTGCTATCATTCTTCTTCTTTTTTTTTTTAATTAGGTATTTTCTTCATTCACATGTACACTTTCCCTCTCCCATTTTCCCCTCCAAAACAAACAAACAAACAAACAAACAAACACAAGAACAAACTCCTTCTGCCTCCCCCCTCCCAATGCCTGTCCCCCCACCCTCTCCCACCCATTGGCCCTGGCATTCCCCCACACTGGGGCACAAAACCCTCACAAGGCCGAGGTCCCTCACTCCTATCGATGATCGAATTTGCAATCCTCCACCACATACCTGCTGCCAGTACACTCAATCCCACCCTGTATAGTCCTTGATTGGTGGTTGGGTCCCTGGGAGCTCTGAGGGTACTAGTTAGTAATTGTTGTTCGTCCTAAGGGGCTGCAAACCCTTCAGCTCCATATATTCTTAAACCTTTAATTATTTCATTAATGATACTTCATTCAGTTATGAATACTTAAATACAAATTTCTAAAAAACCTTGAGGCAATTTCTTACAATATTTTGGTTTTTATCATGTCATTTAATTAAATGTGATAGAAATTGAGATAAAATAGAAAATGGAACAATGAAAATTTACTACTTAGGGTTATAAAATATTAATTAGAATGTTAAAATATAGAACAATGAATTTAATATCAATAAAGAATATAATCAAGATTTATTTGTCTTAATTTATTATACCTGAGGGTTTGATGGGGGAGCTCTCATAATCAATTTTATACTAAGTCTTTAGTATCAACCTTCAGGTTATCCATGAATTTACTTGCTCTTCATGTTGAATAGAACTTCTTCAGTAATCCAGTACATTTGTCTGTTGTTACAGAGAAAAACACATTTATAAAATAATAGTGAAATGTAACCTGATACTTAAATAAATAAACATGAATACTCAGCATATAATAATATCCCTTCGCAGCATGCCTAAGATGATGTTAAAAAAAAAAAAAAGAAGAAGAAGAAAAATTAGAACCAGGCTTCTCATTGTCTGTTTTTAGAAACTGCTCTCTTTCCAAGGAAACAAGTGGTATTCACTTAAACTAGGTAAAGGTGATGTGGAAACATTTGGCCAGAAGATAGTACAAGTTCTCCCAGATGTTAATGGTCCACGGAGATGCCATTTATTGCTATGGATCTTTCTATAGATATTGATTTGGATAGGATGACATATAAGCTAAAGTTTCTATAGGCTAATCACAAAAAAAATACTGGATTCATGGATAAAAAATTCTGAAACAAGTTTCAACCTGTGTTGTAAAACAGATAAGCAAGGAATCATAAAATTTAAAAATTAAGATGAAAGGGGTTAAGTGATGTAGTTAATAAGATGAGAGAACGTTTATTTACTCAAAACAAACTTTGTCTCAAATTTTAGTTCTTCTCTAATTATTTTTTTTACATTTTGTGTAGTGTATATTAAACCAAGTAGCAAGATAGTGATGCTGTGCTGTATTTGAATTTGAATAGAACACAATTTCTAATTGGTATTATTTTGTCCAGTTTTGTGATGTTATATAAGCATTTTAAAAGAGACATACATAAACAAGTCTAGGACTCCAATAGTTAAAAGAAATTTGAAAAGTATGAGCTAACCCAAGTTGTTCAATGTTATATAAAATGTTACATATTAAATATAAATATTGGCAACTGGAAATTTTAGTACAGTACATACAATACAGATACACATAATAAATATTTAGTTATAAGTCAGACATAAGAAACATACTTTTATGTTTTATTTATTGAATTTATTTAGTTCCCAAGTTGCTTCATTTTCCACTATAATAGTACTTTGAATGTACTGCATAGATTATAGATTTAATTTGTATATTCTTAGCTACGACCTTGTCATGCTTAGGATTTTTATTGCTGCATTATGACCAAAATCAATTGAGGAAAGGGTTATTTATTTTAAATGTCCAGATCATAGTCCCCTATTGGAAGACATATATATGTACAAGAACACATGCAAGGCTGGAACCTAGAAGCTGTCATTGATGCAGAGACCATGGGGGGAGAGGTGCTGCCTACTGGATTACTCCTCATGGCTTGCTCAGCCTGCTTTCTTATACAAGTCAAGATCACCAGCACAGAGTTGTCAACACCCAAATGATCTAGGCCCTCCCCATTGATCACTCACTGAGTTAATGCCTTGCAGCTAGATCTTATGGTGACATTTACTCAACTGGAGCTCCATCCTCTCTACTGACTCTAACTTATGTCAAGTTGACGCA
>JADRCD010132713.1:0-23060 GCA_019843815.1 Montemys delectorum | reverse complement strand
TCTCCTTCCTCTTGGACACTGGAGCCACTCAGACCTGACAGAGTTTTGGGGACCCACTTCTTCTAATTCTATTGTTGGGGTAGGAGGACAACTGTACTTCCATCTCCAGACCCCACCACTCATTTGCATTTTTAGGGGTGTACCTTTTACCCATTCCTTTTTGGTAGTGCAAACATGTCCTGCCCCCTTATTAGGAAGGGATCTTCTAGCTAGGCTAGGAGCTACTATTTCCTTTGCTCCTCACATTTGCTTAAACCCAGGCTCACCAGTAGTTCCTCTGCTTCTCCTTCTAGCCAGGCAACCTACTAACGCTACCATGTTATTTCCTTTACCAGCTTCTCAGATAGAGCCCCAAGTCTGGGATGTCTAGAACCCCCACAGCTGCTAAACTTGAGGGACTCCCTCATTGGGTCCATCTGTCTCACCTCAAACCTTTCATTCCTCCACCTAAAAATGACTCTTCTTCATACACATCAATCTTAACAGGACCGTGCTCTATTAAGCTCCAGAGGACGAGACCACCTACCTTATCCCCAAGTACAGAAAATGAGACTCCACTCTGGCAGCCGAGCTCGACCTCACTGGATTAAACATGGGTTTCTCACCCTCCCCCTGCTGTTCATTCCTATCCAGGGTAGCACTTATATCTGGAGATTCGAGGTTCAAGAAACCCCCACAGATAACAAACAGTCTTTCCAAATAGGGTCGGGAAACTGCTTCATAGCCAGATGCCAGAAACCAATCCAAATTGCTATCATTCTGGTTTCTGTAATCCCATCCAAATATTATGATCTCTATACTTGCTTTCTCTTTGACCAGACAGAAGATTAATGTAGAAAATGGCCAGACGAATATGGTGGCTGCCCATACTGGTCTTGTCAAATACATATGCAAGGATCATGGATCACTCATTTCTTCTACCAACATCGCAAGACACTCTTTTTCCACATACAAGACCCATGGGATTCCAGGTGGGAGACAGGAGTCGTCGGTAAGCTTTATCATAAAAATTAACCCCGGGGGCCCAGTAAGTACCATCCATATTCAAAGAAAATATGTCTCAATTGCCCAACCCCTAGATTTCGAAAAGGGGAGATAATCAAACACTCCTCTGAGGTCCTTACTTCTTTAACATCACCCCTCATAAATGGCACTCAGGCATATCATCGCCTATCTGCTAGCTGGTCAAGAGTTTGTACATTAGTGCTTCTTTTCCCTGAACTAGGAGTAATCCAGGGAAATGAGCCCCTGCCAATCCCAGTTATAGATATAATGGCTGCTAAACATAAGAGGGCAGTCCAAGTTATGCCACTCTTGGTTGCTACAGGAATAGCCATAGGTGTTGGTACTGAAGTTGCAGGGATAACAACTTCCATGATCCAATATGATACATTCACTTCCCAGTTCCAAAGTGATTTTCAAAAAATATCTGAAACTGTGCTTACTATCCAAAAACAGATTGATTCTTTGGCAGCTGTGGTGCTTCAGAACAGAGGAGGACTAGATATCCTGACAGCTAAAGAAGGTGGTCATTGCCTGTTCCTCCAAGAATGCTGCTTCTATGTCAACCAATCCAGGATAGTACAAAATAAAATCCAGGAGCTACAGTCAGACATAAAAAATTTCAGAGACCATGAGACCTCTAGTTCTGAGATTTTCAAAAACCCCATATGGAAGTGGATACTCCCGTTTGTAACTCCTCTCCTAGTCATCTTCCTGGTGTTATTATTTGCTCCCTGCCTCATTAATCTTGTTTCTACATTTCTTCAACGACAAATACAAAAAATTTCTAACCAAACTATCAATCAGCTCCTGTTACAGGATTACCAGCCGCTGCCCACAGACGAGCCACTGTCCACAGAGGAACCTGATGCAAACGTTTACCAAGTGGATCCCGATGGTGAAAGCCAGCTACCCCCATTGACAATGCCCCTACACAGCAGGAAGTAGTTTAAGAGACACGATGCCCTCGTTCCCTTTTCACCATCGGCTTCCCCTTCCCTTTTTCTTTTCTTTATAATATCAAAAAAGGAGGTATGTTATCATCAAAAGCCTGTGGCGACTCATGGGCGGGTCTCAGAGACTTGTTGCCAGAGCAACAGCCACCATATCCCCAAAATCCATTGGGCTCACCTCCCACCTTTATCTGGGCCATACATCACAACTCATATAAATACGGGGAACATTCCTTTCTCTTTCTCTCTCTCTCCCTCCTCTCTTTCTGCGATACTACCCCCTCTCTCCCTCTCAATTAAACCTCCTACACATGGAACTGTTTGGGCCTAGTTTGTGATGCTTTCTGATGTGGACGCGGCTGCCGCTGAGCCCATCAACATCCCTCAACTTAATTCACTATATAAACAAACTCAAAGAAAAAAAAAAGTATGATCATCTCATTAGATGTTGAGAAAGCATTTGACAAAATCCAACAACCCTTCATGATAAGAGTCTTGGAAAGATCAGGAATTCAGGGCCATACTTAAACATAAAAAAAGCAATATATAGCAAACTAATAGCCAACATCAAACTAAATGGAGAAAAACTTTAAGCAATCCCACTAAAATCAGGGACAAGACAAAGCTGCCCTACCTATTCAATATTGTAGGTGAAGTTCTAGCCAGAGCATTTAGACAACAAAAGGATATCAAAAGGATAGAAAGTGGAAAGAAAAAGATCAACTTATCACTATTTGCTGATGATATAATAGTATTCTTAGGTGACCCCAAAAATTCCACCAGAGAACTCCTAAACCTGATAAACAACTTCAGCAAAGTAGCTGGATATAAAATTAACTCAAGCGAATCAGTGGCCTTCTTCTACACAAAGGATAAGCAGGCTGAGGAAGAAATTAGGGAAACAACACACTTCACAATAGTCACAAATAATATTAAATTCCTTGGTGTGACTCTAACTAAGCAAGTAAAACAAGAACATCAAGTCTATGAAGAAGGATTTTGAAGATCTCAGAAGATGCTCATGGATTTGCAGGATTAATATAGTAAAAATGGCCATCTTGCCAAAAGCAAATTACAGATTCAATGCAATCCCCATCAAAATTACAACTCAATTCTTCACAGATTTGGAAAGAGCAATTTGCAAATTCATCTGGAATAACAAAAAACCTAGGATAGCGAAAACAATTCTCAACAATAAAAGAAACTCTGGTGGAATCACCACCCCAGACCTTAAGCTTTACTACAGAGCAATTGTGATAAAAACTGCATGGTATTGGTACAGTGTCAGGCAGGTGGACCAATGGTATAGAATTAAAGACCCAGAAATGAACCCACACACCTATGGTCACTTGATCTTTGACAAAGAAGCTAAAACCATCCAGTGGAAAAAAAGACGACATTTCAATAAATGGTGCTGGCTTGACTGGCAGTTAGCATGTAGAAGAATGCAAATCGATTCATTCCTAGCTTCTTGTACAAAGCTCAAGTCCATGTGGATCAAGGACTTTCACATAAAACCAGATACACTGAAACCCGTAGAGGGGAATATGGGGAAATGCCTCAAACATATGGGCACAAGGGAAAATTTCCTGAACAGAACACAAATAGCTTATGCTCTAATATCAAGAATTGACAAATGGGACCTCATGAAATTACAAAGCTCTTATAAGGCAAAGGACACTGTCAATAGGACAAAATGGCAATCAACAGATTGGGAAAAGATCTTTATCAACCCTACATCCTACATCTGATGATAGAGGGCTAATATCTAATATACACAAAGAAGTCAAGAAGTTACATTCCAGAGAACCAAATAACCCTATTTAAAATGAGATACAGAGCTAAACAAAGAATTCTCAACTGAGGAATATTGAATAGCTGAGAAGCATCTAAAGAAAGCATGTAGAAGAATGAAAAACTATCCATTCTTATCTCCATGTACAAAGCTCAAGTCCAAGTGGATCAAGGACCTCAACATAAAACCAGATACACTGAAACTAATAAAAAAGAAAGTGGGGAAGAGCCTAGAGGACATAGGCACAGGAGAAATTTTCCTGAACAAAATGCCAACAGCTCATTCTCTAAGATCAATAATCGACAAATGGGACCTCATAAAATTACAAAGCTTCTGTAAGGCAAAGGACACTACTAATAGGACAAAACAGCAACCAACAAACTGGGAAAAGATCTTTACCAATCCTATATCTGATAGAGGGCTAATATCCAGTGTATAAAAAGAACTCAAGAAGTTAGAATCCAGACAATAAAATTCCATTCCTTGACCCCCTCCCTGATTCACCCTCCTACTGCTCCACATCCCACACCTTCTTCCTACACCCCTGTCTCCACGTGGATAACCCTACCCCTCTAAACTCCCTGGGGCCTCTGATCTCTTGAGGGTTAGGTGCATCATTACTGAATGAACACAGACCCGGAAGTCCTCTACTATATGTGTGTTGGGGGCATCATATCAGCTGATGTATGCTATTTGTTTGGTGGTCCAGTGTTGGAGACATCTCGTAGGTGCAGATTAATTGAGACTGCCTGTCCTTCTAGAGGATCACCCTTCTCCTCAGCTTCTTTCAACCTTCCCTAAATTTAACAGGAATCTGCTGCTTCTGTTCATTGGTTGGGTGCAAACAATGACATCTGACTCTTTCAGCTGCTTGTTGTGCTTGATTCTGCAGCACATGTACTAAAAATTCGAACAATACAGAGAAGATTAGCATAGTCCCTGTACAAGAATGACACCCAAATTCATGAAGTGTTCCAACAACAAATTTTTAATGTACGGGCATCTTAAGGCAAAGTACTAACAATCCTTCTTAAGCAACAGAAACAGTAACACCAATATTACTCTTTATGGCAGTTGCTGAGATAATGGAAAAGATCAACTACACTAAAGTAAAGATAAGTATAAACTAGACAGTTACCATGGAAACCCTCATATACGTCTTTGCTGGGATTATTGAAGACATTCTGAATACACACATTGTGAGTCTTTAGTTCACACTGAGGTGAAGCTCCACTTCTACAATGCCCATCACTCTTTCTGCTGGGCTTCCTGGATGGACATTAAGCCTGCTCTCCAGGAACTCCTTGGAACCAGTAGTTTCACCCAAACAGGTCAGCATTTATCCTAAAGATGTTTTCTCTTTGTTCCATTTGTAGCTGTTCTTCAGGAAACATCTGATCTCATGTATGCCATAATGTTGGATATTGTCATATTACTAGGTGATTCTTCAGTTACTTATTAATTCATTATATATTTTGAGATTAAAACTTAATTATATCATTATATCATTTCCTCCTTCCCTTTTCAACCTCCAAATCTCCCAATTACCGTTACTTATTCTCAGTCAACTTTATGGCTTTCTTTTCATCAATTGTTTTTTGAATGCATGTATATTCATAAATATAGCCTGCTCTGTCTAGAGAATACTACCCATCTGTCTGTCTGTCTGTCTGTCTGTATGTATGTATGTATTATATATGTATTATATATGTATGTATATGTATGTATGTATGTATGTATTATGTATGTATGCATGTATGTATGTATGCATTCAGACCTGAGAATTTGGTAGGATTAGTGTACCTTTTCATGAGAATGACTACTAACCCATCTTGAGGTATTCCTTATTTGCCTGTAGTTCTTTATGTATGGATGAGGCCTCATGGCTTTTCCCTCATTCTCTTTAGCATTTCTAGTGTTGATGCCTTGTTCAGCACATGTTTACTCAGTCACTTTGGTGAAACTTAAGTTAGTATTTCTTTATATTATTGTGTTATGCTCTTATTAGCTTGACCTTCAGCATTCAAGCCTCCATTATTCCCATACCGATTAACACTACCTTTTCCCATACCGATTAACACTACCTTATTGCTGCACATTTCATGATGAACAATTTCACTGATATTTGCATAATTCTTATATCTTTAATTATTGACTCTTTCCTTTAGCTTACCAAATATAGTTGTAGAAAATTTTAGTGTGTAGTCAATTATTTTTATCTTATATTCAGTTTCAACTAATTTTTTCCTCGTACAATTTTCCCCGTTTTGAAGTGTTGTCAAGTTTAGACATAAGATCAGAAATTATTATACTTTTACAATTCCTTGTGCTAGGTAATTTTGATGTCTATATTTCTGATCATAACTAAGTAGTCACAAATTCTCAGTAAATTACTGTTAGCTCAAATTATTGATATTTACAACTAAATCTTAAGGCCCTTTCCATCTTCCTTTATTTTTGAACTTATCACTTATTATTCAGAATATTACACCATTTTTATCTTTATCGCCTAATCCTCCAACTAAATCTAATATTTTGATTATCATATTTCACCTCAATATCATTATCTGATATGTAACATTGGTCAAATAAATAATTTTGAATTAACTGGATTATGAATAAATAAATGATTACTATTTTACTATTTGCTTTCAGTATTTCTCTCCCTTGAATATTGAAGGATACTGTGATAGGCAGTTAGGAGGTTTTGTTCTAAGTTGTGCTCCATTGATGATAATGGGGAGCAATAATAAAACATAATAGCAATACTTACTGTTTGACCTTATCCCATTAATACACATTTCAAACATCTTAACTCCAAAGATTCAATACAAGTACTTTGGGTTATTTTAAGTCACCCAGTTGTAGTAATATTTTTTTGCAACAATAGCAAACAGACTTAGACATTCTTTTAACGGACAATATTATTGACGGTATGAAAACTGATTGGACACAATTTAGTTTTTATTCTTCATATCAGTTTTTAACTTCAAATCACATATCTTCTTGATCTACAAAATAATTCATTTATTTGTAGAACTTTTTCTTAAAGTATTCTTTTAATGTTTTCTGTTCTATTTGGCTCATCTCAAATTCATATAACCCTGAATTAATGACTAGTGCCTTTGTTATCTTGTCTCTCTTATTTGAGTATCGTCAGGATTATGATAGCTTTTTTTGCTAGCC
This sequence comes from Montemys delectorum, assembly GCA_019843815.1. Classification (NCBI taxonomy): domain Eukaryota; kingdom Metazoa; phylum Chordata; class Mammalia; order Rodentia; family Muridae; genus Montemys; species Montemys delectorum. Next base: position 16,124 of record JADRCD010132713.1, on the reverse strand, counting down.
TGTAATTTTACTTTTTCAGATATGTTTTAATTTTTTCAAGTATTCTTAGTATAAGAAAAAAACCAGACATTTTACTTCAAGGAAGCAACCAGCAGTGCTCTTTAACACTGCGGCAGCATTAAAAAGTATCTTCTAATCCACTCATTGTTTCTTCCAAGATTTATTTTTTTCTTTTTTGCTTTTCCAGTTTTATTTCATTTCTAAATGCAAAATGATCACATTAGTAAGTTCTTCTATCACAGATCCCACTCTTATTTCATTATATTTAAGGATAGAAAAAAAAAAAACCTCAAAAATTTGTTCTAAAAATAGCAGACTAGTAGTAGTCACCAGTTAAGCCTCTAACGACAGTAATACCTAAGTTTTATTTGTATCTTCACTCATGGGCATGTCAGGTTTCCCAGAAAATGCTGTAACACCCTAGATTTTAGTCAGTTCTTCTGAAACTGTACAAGGGAGGGAGGTTTTGGCTTCCAGGGTTAAACATTTCTGTACAGGTAAGATGTATTGGGGACTTCTGGGCAAATGCATCAGTATTGTGAATTTTTACTGTTGTGGCTGAGGCACAGTTCTTATAGCTCTCAGCAAGTTTTGGTCTCTTCTTCATTGAAAATGTCTCTTTACTGCCTTTTAAACTCTTGGAGGCAAGTGAAAGTTTGTTGCGGTGACTCTCACGCCTCCCCAGTTTGTTAGTATGTAATTCAGCTTCAATTGACATGTAACATATCTGTGTGAACACCTATGGCAGAGCTTTATTATCTACTTCATATCTTGTTACATTCTTCTGGTTTTCTCCCTAGAAAATTCCACTTAATCTTCTGGAGAATAGGAAGTGGATATATGTATAATCCATGTAAACCACCATTTTTTTAGCCAGTATTTCAATGTTTGCATGAACAAGCAAAAAATAAATGAATAAATAAATAAACAAATAAAATAAAATAAAAAAATAAAACAAATAAAATAAAAATGGGGACCCATTAGTACTAAAAGTTAGAAATATAGTATACTACTAAAATTGATATAGTTAATGTTTGTTTAGAAAACACTATTTTTCTATAAGAATTTTTAAAATTTTAATTGTGTATAAACTTAATTTTGAAACCTTTTAATTGGATCAGATGTATCTGTGGCCTCCCCTTAAACTTGATATATTCTAAGTCCAGTGAAATAAATTTGTCACTGTTTGCATTCTGATAATATAGCACATTTAAATGGTAATTATAACAACTACAAAACTCAATATAAAATCAAATTTTAACACAATACAGTCTTAATTATTTTTCAAAAATAAATCAAGTACCCCCTCCAATAGGTTAAAGAGTTTTGACTATTTTTCTCTTGAGACATGAAGATGTATGTGAAATTAACTATACAGTAACCACTAATTTCTCCGAAAAACAACAGGGAGTTACATGAAAAATAATTTGAAACTTAATATAAGCTATTATGTTTTGCAAGAAAAAAACAGTCCCTTGTCTTTATAAAAGCATACTTGAGTTCAGATGCTTATATAACTCAGATTAAATTTAATATATTTCTAAGTTTTAATAAGATGAACTCAGTCCCAGAAACTACTATGACATTTAATTTACTTTTTTAGATAAATAGAAAACAGTAACAATACCCTTGTGTATCATAAAATCAGTTTATTTCTGATGAAAGCAATCATTCAGCTACTACTATTTCCCTTTAGTTGATTTGTACTGTTGTCTAAAGTCAGGATCCAGCAATATTTTTTATCAGTATAGCAAACTAAAGATGAAGTATTAAAAATTAGTCATGAGATGAAGCATTTCAAATTATTATCCTGAAAGCTTAATATTCCAAAGGTTGAAAGCAAATAAGCACATAGGGTAACATGTCTGCAGCATTCTTGAGATAATGACATAGTACTTCAGAAAAATAGAACAATAGACCTATCAATCAGATCAAGTGCTAAGCACAAAGGAGTGATCTTTTCTTTCCACAAAAACCTGGCTTATGGCCCCTGATAGTGCAAGCTCCTCTTTATACTGAATGGTTGCAAATGCAGTAAAATTTTTTAGTTCAAAATTCCTGCATTTACTTCCATGGCTAATTCACATTTGCCCATTGCCCAAAGTGAATTTAGTCTCATTCAAAGGAAGGTCCTGGGTTCAGAACATAAATCCCAGGCAAAGTGGTCATGGTCATGGTACTCTCTCAACTGAAAGTAGTATGCATGCATGGAGTGCACCTCTGCCTTCCCCACATATGTAACAGGCATACAGCTGGAGCTCCATATAGTACTCCTAACAGTGGAAGTAGAGGCTGTCTCTGACTCTGATACCTGCCTTTAGATCCCTTTTCAGTAACTGGGCTGCTTTGTCTAGCCTTAATAGGAGAAGATGCACCTAGTCTTCTGCAACTTGATTTGCCAAGACTGGCTGGATATCCATGGGAGGCCTCTGTTTTTTTGAGGAGGAAGGAAGGAAGGATGTATGGAGGTAGATGGGGTGTGAAAGGCAGGGTATGGGAGCAGAAAGGGGAGGGGAAGCTGCAATCAAAATGTAAAGTAAATAAATTAATTAATAAAAAATAACAAAAATACATATCATTTTATGCATAATAATAAAACGAATCACATTTCTGTGGAGAATCTGCCCTAACATTTTAGCAACTTGTTTTTATAGTAATTACTTGGATGAGTTATTCATGTTTTTGACAATATTAATTTTATAATGTGACCATTAAAAGAGTATTCATAAAGGTTTCTCTATAAGTAACTTGTTATTGAATAGATAACAAAACCAATTAAAAAATTACACTATGGATTCCTGAAGCTCTGAATCTACCTGTTATTAAAATATTGCTTCAAACAGTTCTTCAGGTGAAGTGTTTTGTGTTCTGCCATCCCCAAATACCTTTCTCTGAATCATGCTTTCAAAGAAAGTTTACTTAGCTCAGAAGTTTAGAAGTAAGACACAAGGACAATATCTTTTAACATTGGGAAAGACCTAGTTATGAATCATGAAGACAGGTAGAGATCACAAATTGAAACTGGAATCTAGAGGCTAGTACACAGGTTTGTGGACTATTTTATAACTTTTTCTAACAATTGTTCTCTATAAAACTATTTCTATAACAGGATTAGGGTAGGATGGTGCCATCTGTTTTTATAATAATTATCATCATGCACCTAAAACATGTCTATAAGACCTATATCATTTCTACTAGATTGTCTTTATCTATTTATGAGGGCATATTTCTCCAAGTCATGTTTCAATAGGGTTCCACAATCACTGTACTGCAAGGCCATAACTCAAGCCTATAGATAGCAACCCATTTTCAAACCCAAACTATACTTCTGTCTTTTCTCCCAAAGATCATGTCATGATATTCAAAATATCAAATATATTGTAAACTATTTCTAGACCCCAGCATGCTTCACAGCTTACATATTCTCTATGCCTTCTGAAATAACATCACATGAACATTACAAATATCTGACCACAGTTTATCTAATTTGCATGACATGATGTTTCCAGTTCTCTAAGGTAGGGCTTTCAGGACTTCATTCCCTTCTACTAAGGTTTATCTCATAATGGTCTCACCACCTTAGCATCATTACAGTACATGGACTCTCTGGTAAAAGTCATGACAAAAATTAGCATACTCACTAATATTAACCATAAACACTTTAATACATGTGGTTACATCATCTCTCATTCTTCAATCAATATCTCTATGTACATTAGCATACACAAAAGTGTAAGCACTTACTATGTTATTCTTTCAAAGATACCTTTAATTTTCAGCCTTGTGATACAAAGTATCTGCAGCTTTTACAAAGGAAGAATTGAAAAGATAAAAGAAGCAGTTTTGAAAACAGAGTAAAAGGGATTATCATGGAATAGGAAGGAATTCCAAATCTCAATCTTCAGTCTGTTAGGGCTATATGAGAAACATTAACACAAACCCAATTTTTTACCTGAATGAGAACAGTGCCTTCAGATAAATTATCCTATAGACAAATCCTCATGTAATGTCAGCGCATGCATAATTGCAAATTCTCTCTCTCTCTCTCTCTCTCTCTCTCTTTCTCTCTCTCTCTCTCTCTCTCTCTCTGTCTCTGTGTGTATATATCATACACATATATACTTATATACAAACATTAAAATATTATACTCTGGATACAGATAACTGTAAATTTGGGTAAAATTTTTCAATTTAAGTTTACCTTAATATTTTTCCTTGTTTTTATTCTTAGTAGTTATCAAAAGAGGTCATAGGGTTTTCAAATGTGATAGCTTTGACAAGGAGGTACTTGTGTGGGTTATTAAACTACAGGGATATATACCACTTCCACAGAGTCAGTAAAGTAAAGAGGTGTGGTGCTTAGATTTTTATAATGGCAGTGTAAAGGTGACCCGTGTGAACCCCAGAGAAAGATTAAGGAAGCTGGAAGTGTGCTAGAGGGAAGGCTTGAGCATAAATGTGACCTGTCTACAAGCCTCTATATTACATCTGTCTATACAGGATTAACACAGATGAGAGCAGAAAGCCACAATGATTAATTGAACTGTTCCAGAGTCATAAATCAAGGCACAATTCTATTTTGGTACAACTGATGCCAATTCCAAGTTAAATATTAAATTGGCATAATTTCAACCACTCCATCACTCACATGACACAAGGAAGGCACTTAGTTCTCCTTAATTTTCTCTCTCGGAATCTGATTCTTGTTTATTGTACTCTTCATCCAGAGTCTACTCTTCAGTCTTATTTCATTTTCTTTCTTTCTTTTTTTTTTTAGGTTTGTTTTATTTATTTTATGTGTCTAAGTACACTTAGCTGAACAGATGACCGTGAGCCATCAGGTGTGTGGCTGCTGGGAACTTAACTCAGGACCTCTGCCGGCCCTGCTCGCTCCAGCCTGCTCAATTCCAGCCCTGCTCTGTCCTGCTCACTCTGGCCCTGCCAGCTCCAGACCCACTCGCTCCAGCGTAATTCACTGTAGCTATCTTCAGATGCACAAGAAGAGGGCGTCAGTTTTCATTACGGGTGGTCGTGAGCCACCATGTCATTGCTGGGATCCGAACTCAGGACTTTTGCAAGAGCAGTCAGTGCTCTTAACCCGCTGAGCCATCTTGCCAGCCCTTATTTCATTTTCTTAATACTATCAGTTTCTTAAAATTTTATATATTAATATAAATTACATATGCGATTTTAGATGTCTGTAAATCATTTTCCTTTCTTACCCCTTTGCAGTTCCACAGAAACTTCAACAAACATATATCATGTTTTATTAAGCCATCCAGGAAGGGTAGGGATATGTAACTCTTGATTATATAAGCTTTACTTTAATGTTAATGTATAACTATACTGACAATAACTTGGTCATTATGCATGCATGTATATTCGCCTACTCACATCAGAATTTTATGCCCTGCTACAGCTGAGCTCATCTATGTTAGTTTGGCTTGTTGAAAATAAACAGTTGATTAAAAAAATTGCAGTAATCAAGAAAAATTGCATCTATTCTGTTACTAGCATTGTATGTCTTAAAGTACAGAATTTTCTTTAATTCAGTATTTCTTAGGTACTTTATTGTAAGTCAAATTTGTATGATATAATTAAAATTAGTTCCAATGGCTGCTACTGTCTATTAATGTTTCTTTTCTTACTTTTGCTTTGTCTTACATTCTTGTATACTGAATATATATTGCTTATTAAAGAGCTTTTTTGTGAAAAATTTAACTCAGTCATATTTAAAGATTTACACAGCACACTAATAATCTAAGTTAACTTTCATAAGGTTGCATTCACTGTTACTGAGTATTATCTGGTAATCATTCCAAATATCCATGAATTAACTTGTATGAGAATTTGTTTATCAAGTCATTTATATGAAGATGTATGCTCTAATGAAGGGGAAAGAATAAGATTTGTATAAAATGGTTATTATAGACACACTAAAAAGAAGGGTTTAACAACACCTATCATATCCTTATAGACATTTCCTATTAAGTGGTGCTTCATTAAGGAGCTAGGCCTGAAGTCTGAAGGAGCTATCCCTTGCATGACCTGTGGTTTTTCATTGTTTCATTAAGTCAGGATTTCTATAATAATGCCTAATATATATCAGAGCCTGTGCTGTTCACTGCAAGGATATGGAGATTCACTTTATACACCAGAATTCAAATACAAAATTAATACCCATTTGATGAAATAAATTGTATATAAGAATAAGATAAAAGAGAAATAGCTAATAATATTATCTTAAAATTGTCTAAAATGAAAAACTGGTTAGACTTGATTAGAATATATGATGTGGAAATTTCAGCACAGATAACATCTACAAACTGATCAGAAGAAAAATGAAGATGTATTTGAAGCAGTGAGCAGCTTACAGGAGTGTGCTGGATGAAAAACCTCACAGATGGAGAATTAAAGGACCAGAGAACAACAAAAGTAAAATATACACTGCAAACATGAGTGAGTGAAGACTGTCAGTAACAAGGGAGTATTCATTACCAGACACTAACAGCTTCAGGAGAAAACCATGAAAGATGATGAAAGAGAGTCAGGCAGACAGAGTATGGGTAATCTAATGATACCTCACTTTTAAAAGATTATTTTGGTTCCTGCCTGATAGATTGATTAGCATTAGGAAAAAATTAAGTTATAGAGAGGAGTTAGTTGCCCTTTGGTCTGCTTTTGGTTTAATTAAATTTTTATTTCAGTTTGTAATATATCACGATAGAGAACCAAAGAAATGTTTGCAGGTTTAATTATGGGTAAGTGCTCTCTAAGGAGTCAATAATTACTTATGGATGAAAATATCTTATGAAACGTATTATAAATAATGGTATATTATTGGTGACATTTTCACAATTTTTGTTAGTAACCTTCTTATTTGAAATGATTTCACATAGAAAAGAGTTTCATTTATGTTTTCCAAATGGCCTTTGCCTGGCATATCTGTATGCTGTCAACCAACTTCTATAATCATAGTAAAGGCACAGTTTTGCTTTCTAGAAGACATTGTTCTAGGTAAGCTATGCCTTTTATTTCCTTGTGTGGACAGGAACAGACCTTTTGTTAATTGCTTTTAAACTAGTGAAATATTTAAACAGATGGCTACAAAAATGTCATACGAATTCACATATTATTATTGAGCAAAAGAAATTATCTCATAAAATAATGTTTGTTACATATTTCCCTAGAGTATAATAGAGTAATAGCAGCAGATGTTTTCTGCCAGAGAAGTCTTGTACACTATTGGTCATAATATGAAATGCTGTGTAGTAAATTGTAGTTGAAATTTTATATTAAAAAATTGGATTTTGCTATAACTATAGAATCTCATGCAATTTCCCATCTGGGGCCTTATCATCTGAATCTGCCTGATATTGGCTAGTCTTTAATTTTAAAAAAATACATTATTTTATTATTTTTAAAGCTTTTATTAAAATAATTATTTATTTATTTTATGGATATAAGAACTTCACTATAGCTGCCTTCAAACACTCAAGAAGAGGGCAATGAATCCCATTAAGGATAGTTGTGTGCCACCATGTGTTTGCTGGGAATAGACCTCATGACCTGTGGAAGAGTATCCAGTGCTCTTAACCACTGAGCTATCTATTCAGCACCTAATATTTTAAAGTGTCCCATGCAATGTAATTTGAACATACTTACTATTCTCTACTTCTTCCCCTATCTCTTCTCAGATCCATCTTCATATCTTTTCCCCCAAACGTACATTCTTCTTGTTTTTAATAAGCTGCAGGAACTCATGAGTGGAGCCACACACTGAGCACCATCAACCAACCAGAGTCCTCACGGAAAAGGAAAACAGACTTTGTAGAATGCAGAAATAGCTTTGAGATTAAGGTTACTTGTTTCTCTTGCGGAGGACTAATGTTTGGTTCCCAGGACACACAAGGTGGTTTACAACCAACTGTAACTTCAGTTCCTGGGAATCTAACACTCTTCAGTTCTGAGGATAGCAGATACACACTATGCATATGTATACATCCAGAAAAAACAGTCACATACATTAATTAATTAATTAATTAATTAATACAGCTAACTATCTTTCTCTCTGTGTGTTGAAGGTCAACTTATGTCCCTTTCATCATTCTATCCTAAATATTGACTGGCTATATTTTGTACATGTCTTTAGTACATAAACCCAGCTATTATTTCACGAGTACAGCAGTCCTGTAACATTAAGAAGACACCATTTCTCTCTAGTCCTCCAAGACTCTCACCTTTTCAACCTTTTTAACCCCCTTCCTACAATAGTCCCAGAGATTTTGGAAGGGATCTAGTATACATAGCTCATTTTTGGCTGGCAACATATTCTCTGGCTTCTGACCATTTGTTGATTCTGTGCTAATGAGTCCTGAGAGCTGCACTAATCTATGGTAGAAAGGTAGGAATTTAGAAGGCAATTTCATACTACATCCATTTAGAAAAGTAACAATAAGAAGTTCATGCCTGGGGCCTGTCAGGTCCCAATAAATGATTCTTGATCAGAACTGTAGTTTCATGCATGTGTTTCTGTTTATGGAACAGGCCTACTGTTTATGGAGCAGCAACAGTCATGCTCCTATTGCACTAATAAGAATGTTTTATCATATTATTCATTATTTAGTTTACAGATTTCACAAGACTCTTTTGTCTTGTTTTGGTTTTTTGAGACAGGTTTTCTCTGTGTAGCCTTGTCTGTCCTGGAACTCACTCAGTAGATCACGCTGGCCTGGAACTCAGAAATCTAACTGCCTCTGCCTCCCAAGTGCTGGGATTAAAGGTATGTGCCACCACCACACGGCTTCACAAGACTCTTCTTGTAGTTTCTCATAGATATATATGCACATATATGATATATATGTTACTATTTAAGAATTTTAAACATGTATAAAATGTATTTTGATCATATGTGTTCCCAATTCCCCACTCCAATACTTTTACTTGCAGCCTCCATCCTAAGTTCTCTCTGTCTCTGTCTCTCTGTCTCTCTGTCTCTCTCTCTCTCTCAACTCTAACCCACTGATACCAAATAAGATACATAGATACAGGATAACTCACTGCAGCATCTGCATACCTACCTAGGAACCATCCCTGAGAAACATTTTCTCTGTGTACTCTAGAGGCCATCATCTGTTTGTCACTCCTTAACCAGAGCTAGGTCATCAGTAACAGCATAGTTTTCAGTTCTTCACATAGGTCATCATCAATAGTAAAATAATATATAAAACTTTAATACATCTTTATCATCTTGTTATTGAAATACCTTCAGAGCATTCTAAGCTTTTAAAGATATTCCCCATCTTTCAAGAGTTCCACTAAAATCTGTTATATTTTTAAAGATGATCAATATTGTATGGTAAATTTTAGGATATACTTGCATATCTTCTTGGAGAGTTGATATAGTTAGACAAAGTACCATGAAGCATTACCTGGAGTGAATTGATAAATAAGTTCAACCTTGTGACCATATCTACCAATCTGCCATCCATAAGAATTAAGACTCTTTATTTCATATAAGTTTATTATTTTCCAAATGAAACATTCCTGAGAACTGTCAAACTTTTAATCATGCTTAATTGATGAGTGGTAAGATAATAGCAGTAATGCAACTAATTTACATTTATTTTATAGGCTTATTTTGAACATGGAAGATAAATTAGACATTAACATTCAAATATCATGCCAGGATCAAAATTAATGAACAAAAGAAAATATAACTCCTAGTAACTGATATTATAAAATGCATACTCCTAGAATTTAAATGAACTTTTTAATTAATGTGAATTTTAGAGAAATGTCATATTATTGACCTCAATTTTTCTACCATTTTTATGCCTCTAATTCAGATAATTTCCAGTCATTGTGTAAAGGGCACATCTAGTAATTTTTGATGACTCACATTTAGAAAAACAAATTTAAGTTTCTGATATTACCTGAAATAACACCATATCAGGGTGAGGTTTCCATATACAATAGAGTCTGGAACAACTAATCTTTAAAATCAGACTATAAATGAGCACATTTGTTTATCTTTACTTATATTGCATTCATCTTAGAGTTTATATCACAAACAATATCTATAAAGGTGGAAGTAGAGGTTTCATCCATATATGATTGTCAATACAGTAGACAGAAAAACAATGAAATTAGACAGACAAATCATCAGGTTTTAAATCATGGATATCTATTTGGTTTCTTTTAACAGTGTTTTTCATGATTCTATTAAATATTATCTAATTCAAGAAAAATACCTTGTATAAACAGCAGTATATTCTCATAATGTGTGTTATTTCAGATGATTGTCTGAATGTCTTTGCACAAGACCTTTTATATTGGTCATTTAGCTTTATAAAAATATTCAGAATTTTGTGGCTTTTATTGCCCTCACTCAAAAGGAAATATAGTATTGTATGGTAACAAAATAAACATAATGCATATATTTTTCATTTTAAAAATATTAGAAGATTGATGTTTCTTTTTTAAAATAAAAAGATTAAAATTCAAATCCAATTATCCTTTTTTGTTTCTTTCCTATTGCCATTGGATGAATGTAGATTTGCTTAGCATGTGAATCTCTTCCACATATATTATTTTACTTACCAGAATCATCTTATTTAGTTGAATATAGAAAATATTTCTATTTACTTTTAACTAATTTAAATTATTTTTAACTAAGATATATGTGTGTGTGTGTGTACATGTGTATGTGCGTATGTGCCTGTTTGTATATTCATTCATTGTAGAATGAGGGTAAATATATATACTTATCTACTTTCTAAAATATATATCTTGTCATGAAAAACATATTCAAATTTTTATTTGAGACATTTGGCACAAAAACTGCATATGTATAGTCACTGTGTTGTGTAATATTGTAGTAGAAATTTGCACTCTTTGCTATATATTATGTTGTCCTCCTTGAATAAGCCTTCTCTAATCCCCATTTCTTCTATGATTCTGTACTCTCCTTTCATTCTCAGCTTTTTTTGTAGATAAATATTTCTAAACTTGTGGACATCACGGTCAGATTTAATAATGTAAAATGAGATCAGTTAAGGCTTCAGGCTGATATCCTACTCTCTACCTAGCCTGATTATTTAACCTACTTTTAAAAGAATAATGTAACAGACAACAGTACCTGTTTTAGATTTCCCAGACTACAAGTTGTATAACCCACCTCATATGTAGGTATAACTCTAAAATATCTGTTCTTCTGTGTCCTATCCTAGTATAATGCAATTGGTAAATGTATTATATGATAATACATTCTGAAAAGAGTACATAGGTTGAAAATTGTCTTATAAAACAAATATTCACCATCACTATCATTAGAAACATCACAGAGTTCAGGGGACCATGATGAAGAGAGGCGGGGGATCAATAGAATAGAATTGAAGACCCAGAAATGGACCTACACACCTATCTATGGTCACTTGATATTTGAAAAAGGAGCTAAACCATCCAGTGGGGGAAAAAGAGCATTTTCAACAAATGGTGCTGGTTCAACTGACGGTCAGCTTATAGAAAAGTACAAATTAACCCATTCTTATCTCCTTGTACAAAGCTCAAGTCCAAGTGGATCAAGAACCTCCACATAAAACCAGATACACTGAAACTTATAGTCCAGAAAATGGGGAAGAACCTCAAACACATGGGCACAGGGGAAATTTTCCTGAGCAGAACACCAATAGCTTTAGCTCTAAGATCAAGAATTGACAAAAGCACCTCATAAAATTGCAAAGCTTCTGTAAGGCAAAGGACACTGTCAATAGGACATAAAGGCAACCAACAGATTGTGAAAAGATCTTTACCAATCCTAAATCTGATAGAGGGCTAATATCCAATATATTCGAAGAACTCAAGAAGTTACACTTCAGACAACCAAATAATCCTATTAAAAAATGGAGCACAAAGCTAAACAAAGAATTTTCAACTGAGGAATATTGAATGGCAGAGAAGCACCTAAAGAAATGTTCAACATCTTTTGTCATCAGGGAAATGCAAATCAAAACAACCCTGAGATTCAACCTCACACCAATCAGAATGGCTGAAACCAAAACTAGCGTGACAGCAGATGCTGGTGAGGGTATGGAGAAAGAGGAACACTCTTTCATTGCTGGTGGGATTGCAAGCTGGTACAACCACTCTGGAAATCAGATTGGCAGTTCTTCAGAGAATTGGACATAGTTCTACCAGAGGACCCAGCTATACCAGTCCTAGACATGCATCCAGAAGTTGCTCCAACATGTAATAAAGACACATGCTCCACCATGTTTTATAGCAGCCTTGTTTATAATAGCCAGAAGCTGAAAAGAACCTAGATTTCCATCAACAGAGGAATAGATACGGAAAATATGGTACATTTACACAATGGAGTACTACTCAACCATTAAAAACAATGAATTCATTAAATTCTTAGGCAAATGGATGGAACTAGAAAATTATCATCCTGAGTGAATTAACCCAATCACAAAAGAACATAGATGGTATGCACTCACTGATAAGTGGATATTAGCCCAAAAGCTCCAAATAGCAAAGATACAATTCACAGACCATGTGAAGCACAAGAAGAAGTAAGAGCAAAGTGTGGGTGCTTTGATCCTTCTTAGTAGGAGAACAAAATACTCAGAGGAGTGTTGGCTCCCTCATGCTCCCTCAGCTCCTGGGGCAGAGCTGACAGCCTGAGACTGGAAGCAGACACCTGCTGGGCCTAAATAATGGCCCACTACACTGCAGTTTCGCTTTTGAGGATTTCAGAGGAAGCTACACCTGGTTGCTGGCATGCCCACTGCCTGAGGATATGCTGAATGTAAACAAACCAGACTGCTTGAGAACTGAGCTTGAGAGATCTTGGCATCTTCATGTCTGAGACTGTATTTACGTTATGCATATATTTTATTTCTGGAGTTTTCGGTTTCATTTTGTACCTGCCTATATAAGCTCAAAATGCCCCCAAGTAAATGGATGCTTTGATACATTACTTGGCATCCATGTCTCTTTGTTCTCCCGACCCATTTCATTTTGCAGGCCCTGTCTGACCTCTGGTTTGAAGAGACCCATAGACCTGAGTGGGACTGCAGGAGGGTTTCACTCCATGACCCTGAGATTAAGAGTCTCATGCTCTACCGACTGAGCTAGCTTGGCATGGTTGCAGAGCAGTTATTCTGCTGCACAAAGGTCAAATGGATTTATCTGGATATATTCTCCTTTGTGCAGACATTGGATCTTCTTATAATCAGGGTTTAGCTGTTGCAGCAGCATTGCAAGGCAGTACCTTTCCAGAAATTCTGGCTCAAAGGCAGGAAAATAAAAAATGTTATTCATATGGAAGTATTGATCATTTCAAATATGAGCGTACTAAAAAAATCAGGAAATACAGACAGACAGCAATCAGGAGTTACGTTGAGAGTCTGTGCTCATTGCAAGAGGGAAAAACATTGGACCAAAAAGTGTCAAAATAAAAAAGGGTTTTCAAGACAACTCCTGGTCAAAAATCAAGTCCAGGGGCCAGACCCGGGACCCCGTTCTCAAAACAACAGGCAGTATATGGGGCCACGAGGCTGCTGACAAGCCAGGAAGATCTGTATCTGAGCTCTTCAGAGTGGCCCCAGGAAGTGCAGGAGTGGACTTATGCTCCACTTGCCACACAGTACTAACCCCAGAGATGGGAGTTAAGATTCTACCCACTGGAGTTTATGGGCCTTTACCTTCAGAGACTTGGGGATTTGTAATTGGAAAAGGTAGCATGATTGTGAATGGATTTCAAATTTATCCAGTTGTTATTGACAGAGATTATCAGGGATAAATTAAGATCATGGCATCCTCACCACGTGGCATCATTACAGTACCTGGTAATCAAAAGATTGCTCAGCTCATCTTGGTTCCTTTGTATCGGATATCTTCTAAGGCTGTTACTAAAGAGGAAGGACAGAGTTGTTTTGGTACTCCTGAAGTATTTTGGGTACAATCTATTACTAATAAAAGACCTAACCTTAAATTAATTATTGAAGGAAAAAATTTTGAAGATTTAATAGATACTGGAGCTGATATGACCATTATTAGAGGCCAAAACTGGCCCACAACTTGGCCTTTGACTGAATCCATCACTCATCTCCAAGGAATTGGCTATGCCAGTAACCCAAAATGAAGCTCTAAGCTTCTAACCTGGAGAGATGAGGAAGGTACTTCAGGGCAGATCCAGCCATATGTCAAGTCAAATCTCCCTGTTACTCTGTGGGGGAGAGATCTGTTATCACAGATGGGGCTGGTATTGTGCAGCCCTAGTGAGTTAGCTAATATATGGAGCTCAAAATGGGACATTAAAACATATAGAGGCCATAAGCCTCGCTCTAATGGTGAAGGTTTGAAACATTTTCCATAATGGCCTCTATCTTGCCTGTGCCCCATGCTGATAAAATTCAGTGGGTAAATAATATTCTAGTATGGCTGGATCAGTGGTCTTTATCTCAAGAGAAAATAGAAGCAGTTTCCTTGCTAGTGTAGGAGCAAGTAGAAGCAGGACATCTGAGAGAATCCAATTCCTAGTGGAACACGCCTATATTCGTTATCAAGAAAAAGTCAGGTAAATGGAGACTATTATAAGACTTAAGGAAGGTAAATGAAACTATGATAATTATGAGAACATTACAGACTGGATTGCCATCTTCAGTGGCGATTGTAAAAGGATTTTACAAGATAGTTATGGATTTAAAGGACTGTTTCTTTACAATTCCTTTGGACCCTGAGGATTGTGAGAGATTTGCTTTTAGTGTTCCATCTGCTAATTTTAAGGAACCTATGAAAAGATATCAATGCATACTCCTTCCTTAAGGCATGGCTAATAGTCCTATGTTATGTCAGAAGTTTGTGGCACAGGTCATTGACCCTATAAGGAAAAAACGGCCAATGATATACATTGCCCACTACACAGATGATGTTCTATTAGCAGGAAAAATTCCTCAAGATGTACTTTTATGTTATAGAGACTTACAAGTTGCCTTAAATGAGAAGGGGCTACAGATAGCTCCAGAAAATGTGCAAACTCAGGATCCGTATAGTTATTTAGGCTTTACATTTATGGATCAAGCTGTTATTCCTCAAAGATAGTTATTCATAGAAACAAATTAAAGACCTTAAATGATTTTCAAAAATTATTAGGTGATCTCAATTGGCTTCGTCCCTACTTAAAGCTTACTACAGGAGATTTGAAGCCCTTATTTGATATTCTCAAAGGTAGTTCTGCTTCAAATTATCCTATATTTTTAACTGAAGAAATAATGTCAACCTTACAACAGGTAGAAAAAGCTATTGAAAATCAATTTGTTACTTACATAGATTATTCTTTACCTTTGCATTTCTTAATATTTAATACGACTCATGCTCTTATAGCATTGTTATGGCAGAATGCACCCCTTATGTGGATTCATTCAAGGATATCTCCTAAACGTAATATCTTGCCATATTATGAATCTATCGCTCAAATAATTGTGGTTGGAGGAAACAAGCACTGACTTATTATGGCAAGGAGTAAGATATTATCATTTAGCCTTTTACTTTGGAGCAAGACTCCTGGCTAAAACAGCATAGCACAGATAGGTTGCTTGCTCAGATAGGATTTCAAGGAATTATAGATAATCATTATCCCCCAGTATAAACTGATAAAGTTCTTAAATGTGCATGAAGTGATTTTTCCTAATATAACTTCTCTACAGCCCTTAAATAATGCCCATGTGGTAGTTTTTGATGGTTCCTCTAAAGGAAAAGCTGAATATCTCATTAATAATCAACAGTTGGTCATAGAGACTCCTGGACTCTCAGCTCAATTAGCTGAATTAACAGCAGTATTACAGATGTTTGAAGCTGCACCTGACGCTCTTAATCTCTATATGGACAGCTTTTACATAGCCCAATCAGTACCGTTGTTGTAGACATGTGATACATTTAATTTCAACACCACAGCAGGAGCCTAGTTTTCTCACTTACAAAATATCATTCTTGCATGAAAAAATCAGTTTTATATTGGTCATATACGGGCTCATTCAGGCCTACCTGGGCCATTAGCCAGAGGCAATAATCTCATTGACAGGGCTCTGGTAGGAGAGGTTTTAGTTTCAGATCCTGTG
>JADRCD010132712.1:0-12627 GCA_019843815.1 Montemys delectorum | reverse complement strand
AGGAGATAGCTATATGCTTGTCCTTCCTTCAGTCTCTGCTCCATAGTTAATCTCTGCCACTCCTTCCATGGGTGTTTGATTCCCCTTTTTAAGAAGGAATGAAATGTTCACCTTTTGGTCTTCCTTCTTCTTAGGTTTCTTGTGGTTTGTGTGTCATTCTTCCTGTATTCCAAACTTCTGGGCTAACAGATAGGGTTTTTCTATGTATCCCTGGCTGTCTTGGAACTCACTCTGTAGACGAGGCTGGCCTTGAACTCAGAGATCCCCCTGCCTCTGCCTCCTAAATACTGGGACTAAAGGAATGTGCCATCACCACCACCCAGACATTTTCACACTCTTAATAGTTTGTAATAGGGGCTGAAGAGATGGCTCAGTGGTTAAGAGCACTGACTGCTCTTCTGAAGGTCCTGAGTTCAAATCCCAGCAACCACATGGTGGCTTACAACTATCCGTAACAAGATCTGACGCCCCGTAACAAGATCTGATGCCCTCTTCTGGTGCGTCTGACGACAGCTGCAGTGTATTTACATATAATAAATAAATAAATCTTAAAAAATAGTTTGTAATATCGATTAATTTTCAACATAAGCCCTTGGGGTGCTCCCTCAAACACTATGCAAACCAGTGTCTGGGAAAGTCTTTCTCCTGCTTCTAGACTCCATAATTGGTAGGGTTTGCTTCTTTGACTATGTTGTCTTACTCTATCCCGACCTGTGTGGTTTGTGCTGGACAATCTGCTGATAGTTTTACAATAAATTACTTACTAGTGAGTAATTTTTTTCTTGTTGTTTTCAAAGTTATCATTTACCTTGGTTTTTGACAATTTGTTATATGTTATATGTCTCAGAGATATTTTGATGATGAGCCTATTTAGAATTCCCTTAGCATCACAGATCTAGGTCTTAATTACCTTCTTATATATAATAAAATTTCAGTCAGTATTTAAGCTTTCTGCCAATTGGCTATTCTATACTTCTGGAACTTTTCCATTGTGTACAATGGTTCACTTAATAGTGTCAGAACTCATCTTGGCTTATTCTTTTCATCCCTCTCAAATGATTCATCCTTGAGTGGTTGGTTTGTCCTTCTGTTTGACAGTCTGCTGTTGAAGATCTCTGCTGGATTTTTCATTTCAGTCAGGGTATTTTAAGCTTCAGGATTTCTTTTGCCTCTTTTTGTTTTATTCTTTCTTTGGTAAGCTTTTACTCATTTGTTATTTCCCCTATTTTGTTTTATTATCTGTTTCTGATCTCCTGTGGTTCATTGAGATATGGTAATTGTTTTGAACTCTTTGCCAAGCAGTTTCTAGATTTCCATTCCCTTGAGTTTTTGTTTTGTTTTGTTTTGTTTTGTTTTTGTTTGTTTTCCTGAAGCTTCATCAACTTCCTTTGCTTAGATTATGCCTGACTGGTTTTTCACAATGTGTGTAACCTTGTGTTGTTGTGTATGCATTTGAAGGATTACCTGCTTCTTCCATATTTACAGATTAGCTTTTGTTAGTTTGTCTTGTTTTGTCTTGTTTTTGTAAATAACTGCCCTGCCCCCTTCTCTCCAACCCCTTTTTAGTCTCTGGATTAATGGTGCTGCCTCCTGAACCATAGTCAAACAGGACGACAAGTCTCATGACTGTCACTAGGTTAATAACCACATCCATGGTTGGAAAGCCTACTATAGAGGCACAGTGAGGCATGGGTCCTGTTAGTTCCTGAGTATCCTCTTGCTGGATATTTGGGGGTGGTCTTTTGGTGCCTAGGCTGCCTCCAAGCGGCAGTGGGACAGGATTGGGTAAAGGACTGTCTCAGAAAGTCCATTTGGATCTATGTCAGGTCTGTCATAGGAGGTGCCCATGGGCATGGCATTAGATTCATAGTGGCCTAATCTATAAAGTCTCTAGGCAGGTTTCTGATGAGCAAGACAACCTTGAATCATGGTGGAGAGTGGCAAAGCCAATGGATGGAAATGCTTCTGTGAGTGCAGCTGGATCTGAAACGAAAGGTCTATACTAGTGTGCAGAGGTGGATATGTAAGTCTTTTGGTAGGAGGAATGGAATTCAAGGTGGTGGAAAATGGAGTTGGAGTTTAGTCCACAGTCATGAGGCTGCTTCAATATCTAGTGCGACGATGCTTGTTGGGCCTGTCATTCTTGTGTGATCTTGCCTTCTCAAAGTATCCCTTCTTGATCTTGGCATTTTACAATATCCTATCCAGATTCCTAATCTCCTACATATGCATGCTTGACCTTGGATGGTTGCCAAATATTTGCCTCTGTGCAGGAAGGTATAGATAGATTGTTTTTGTTTTTTGTTCTGCCACCTTACAAATGTTATTCACTCGCTTTATCTTTACGCCTCTTTTGGATGCCTGTAGAAAATGGATGGAGAGTGGCGGGAAAAAAATGGATGTGGGGAGGATGGTTAGAAAGCTATTGTAGGGCTCTACTCAGGTGGATTTCCCATGATGCCTCTGACTCATATTTTCAGAGCCTTTCTGTAGTATAAATCCTTTGTGTTGATTGGCTGGGGAAGAAGCCCAATAATATGTTCTGATGCTGAAATGATTCTGCAGAATTTATGAGTGAGATAAAACTTCAGTATGCACTCACTTTAATGTATCCTTTTTTTCCACTCGCCCTCATGACTGATGGATTGATATAGCTATGCAGGTTTGAGGGTCTTGTAAGTAGAAATTTAATTAGAGGGATATATTTGATATAGGTTTGATTGGATATGTTTATGCAGTCCGGTGACATTCTGCCAGCAACAGAAAAACAATAAAAGAGCCTCTAAGCCTTTTTCTTTCCTTTATTTTATACTATTCACATCCCACTGCTGCCTCTGTGGTCCAGATCTGAGTCATTTCAATATCTTCCCTCATAGTCCTCTCAGTGTAGCCTGTCCAAGCTATCTTCCATCTTACTCCAGAGAGGACTTTTAGGAAAAAAAAATACAATCGATATTCACAATTTCTGATTAAAAAGATCTTTCCTGCCTCCATGACAAATTTCAGCTTCTGTAACCTACTTTTAATTTGTTCTCATCTTTTCTTGGTTACCAGTGCTGAAGGAGGGGTGGTCTCCCTTCTGAAAGGGAGACAAGGAGGAAAGAATGGGGGGAGTTAGAACTGAGGGGGTGCTAAAAGAATGGGGGAGCTGATATTGGAATGTAAAGGGAATAAATTAACAATTTTAAAAAAGAAATTCCTACTATAGCTGGAGAGGTAACTCAGTGGTTAAGAGCAGTGACTGCTGCAGAGGCCTGGAGTTCAATTCCTACATGGTGCCCCACAGCTTTCCATAACCCCAATTCCAGGGGATCCAATGGTCAAGTGCATGGTGTACATACATAGATGCAGGCAAAACAGTAATACCCATAAATTAAAATAAAACTTAAAAACATTCTGTGCCTGTTATTTCTTCTTAATAAGCTGTAGTCCTATACAAAATTATAGGTCACAAAATTATAACAGATGACAATGTGGGTTCCTCTTCACGGTTTACTCTCCTGGAACTGACTTTTCCGTTTTTCTGTGGCTGTAGCTCTGAGAAGTATTTTGTACTTTCACACATCAACCACTTTGTGTGGGCTTGGTCAAGCAGGACTGAAAGGTGATGTTGACAGTAACAGGTTTTTTTTTTTTTTTTTTTTTTTTTAGCAGCCCTATGCTAGAAAGTAATGCTATGTAATAGAATGTTGTCAACTGAGGAGTGGTGAAGTTTAGTGTATGTAAAATACACTAAACTAGTGTAGATTTAAAATAGTGTCTGGGAGACTGGAGAGGTGGCTCAGTGGTAAATAGCGCTTGTTATTTTTGCAGAGGATCCAGGTTTGATTCCTGGTACCTACATAATGGCTCATACCTCTCTATAACTTGAGTTGCAGGGGGTTTGACACCCTCTTGGCTTCTGAAGTCGACACACACACACACACACACACACACACACTCACTCACACACGGTAATATACATATATGCATGTGAACAGTCATACATATAAATACATAAACAAAACAAAATACTTATGATTTGTTGTATCTACCTTTTGTAGAAGTCTTGCAAGGAAAGGGCTAGGCAGGGAAAATCAGAGAGTTTAGTTTGGTGGATGCTCCAACCACTTAAAGATTTTTGTTGATTTAGTGGAAATGTTGATGGTGTTCAAGTCTAAGAAAGAAAACAAAATGATCAAATTCTGACCAGACAACCAGGAAACTGAGAATACACAATGACTAATATCAGGAATGAGAAAGAGTATATCACAAAATTTGTCAATATTTTAAAAATGTAATAAAGATATCTTTTGATCAGCTATCCAACGAGAAATACAAATTGGAAGTGAACATGTATTTGGAAAAATACAAGCTGGGATGATTAATATTGTTAATGTGAATGACCTAGAGTCACCTAGGAGACAAGATCCTGAGCATGTGTGATGGAATAGCTAGTTAAAGTTGATTGAGATGGGAAGACCTGTTCACCGTGTGTGAAACTATACTAGCAGATGGGGTTCTGACCATGGAAGAAGAAGAGGAAGAGGAAGAGGAAGGATTGTAGGAGTCAAAGGGGTCAAGGACCCTAAGAGAACACAGTCCACAGAATCAGCTAACCAGTTCTCATGTAGGGGCTCACAGAAACTAATGCACCAATCAGAGTGCCTGTATGCTTCTGAACTAGGTCCTCTGCATATACGTTATGGTGGTGATGTAGTGCGGTGTTCTTGTGGGACTTCTAACAGTGGGAACGTGGCACTCTGACTCCTTTGCTTGCTTTTGAGACTCTTTTTCTTCCTACTGGGTTGCCTTATTCAGCTTTGATATGTGGTATGTACCAAGTCTTATTGTAACTTTTTTAGTTGCTATTCCTGTGAGGCCTCTTCTTATCTGTAGGGAAATGAAGGAAGAGTGGATCTAGGAGAGAGGGGAGATAGAGGCAGGTATTGAGAAGAGTGGGAGGGAGGGGGATACCCCTGTCACTACACTTGGGTTATAGTATATATGAAAAGAAAAATAAATAAATTAACAAAATAAAGGAAAAAATAAAAAGGAAAAAGCAAGCTGAATGTTCATTTTTCTGTTTTCCAACTGTAGATGCTGTGCCAGCTCCTCCTGATCGTACTCTGAAATAACACTACATTATTTACATTTTAAGTTGCTTTAGACAAGATATTTTGTCACAATAAAGAAAGGAATAAGAAACGTATAGACTATTAAAGCTTATTGAAGAAGAAACTGATAACTAATAGTTTATTAAAGAAACTAAATTGGTAGTAAAAACTTTTCACGTGGCAAACTTAAAGCCAAAATGATTCACTAAGGGAAATTCTATCAAATATTTAAAGAAGTAATACTAAACCTATATAAACTTTCCAGAAAATTGAAGTGAAAGGAATACTAAATAAATTATCATATAAGCATCATAATACCCTTTAAAAGTGTTATACTTTTTATTTCATATGTTTTGCCTATATGGATGTCTATATACCATATGCGAATCTGGTGCCCATAGAGGCCAGAAGAGGGCATCAGATCCTTTGAAACTGGAGTTATAGAAGCCTGCCATATGGAAGCTAGCTATTGATCCTGGGTCCTCTTTAAGAATAGCTAGTAATCTTAACAGCCGAGCCATCTCTCAAGCCCTAGCTTCATATTGTCTTGATAACTGTCATAGTTTCAATGTGAACTGTTCCCCATAGTCTTGTGCATTTGTAGTCTCAGCTTGTGGACTGTTTGGGGAGGCTCTTGAACTGTTAGGAAATAAGAGTCTTGCTGAGTGTTGCTGGGGGTGGGCCTCGGGACATATAGACTAGCTCCCCTTCCTGATCACTCTCTGCTTCCTGACTGCCAATTCAATGTTGGCCACTGCCTTCCACTTTTACTGGTATGCTTTATCCGACTAGGAGAGACTGTATCTCATCAAACTGTAAGCCAGAATAAATCCTTCTTCCCTTAAGTTCCCTCTTGCCAGGCATTTTGTTACAGCAACAAGAAAAATAACTAGCACAATACCTAAACTTGATAGTAACATTGCAAGAAACTAAACCTGTACACTAATATCTCTCATGAAAATAAATGTAAAAATCATAATCATCAATCATTATCATCATCATCATCATCATCATCATCATCATCATCACCACCACCATCATCGTAATGTGAGTTCAACATAAAAGGATATTCAAATCTAAATATGTATGTTTTACCTCAGGAATTTAATATTGGTTTACTGTTTGAAATAACAATGAGCTTACCATATTAATGGCCCCCAAAAGAAAATCCATAGAGCTATTTCAATTTGATGAATAAGAAATATTCAATGAAACACAAAATGCATTCCCCATAAAATATCATCACAGAACCTAAGAACAAAATGAAACTTCCTTAACTCTCAGGGGTTTCTATGAAAACCCAGAGATTAATGTTTTCTTTTAGGATGACGAGTGAAGTGAAGGTGTCTACTTTTACTGCTTCTAGTCATCAGTGGACTCGAATTCTGACAAAGGCAAAACAAGGAGAAGAAATAAAAAAGAACATATATATTGGAAAATAAGTATATCTGCCTTTATCTGAAGATGTTTTGGCTGTCTTTGTAAAATATCTAATGAAATCCATATAGAATATACTAAAATTAATGACATTAGCAAAGATGGAGGATTACACAGTAATATAAAGATTAAATATGTCACAATAACTAACAAGTAAAATTGACACTTGAGGTAAAATATAAAGCATTTTAGAGATGAAGAGGTGTGGTGGTTTGAATATGTGTGGCCCAGGAAGTGGCACTATTTGGAGGTGTAGCCTTGTTGGAGGAAGTGTGTCACTGTAGGTTTGGTCTTTAAGACCCTCCTTCTAGCCGTGTGAGAGTCAGTCATCTCCAACTAGCCTGTAGATGAAGATGTAGAACACTCAGCTCCTCCTGCACCATGCCTGTTTGGATGTTGCCATACACCCACCTTGATGATAATGGACTGAACCTCTGAATCTGTAAGCCAGCCCCAATTAAATGTTGTCCTTATAAGAGTTACCTTGGTCATGGTGTCTGTTCATAGCAGTAAAACCCTAACTAGGGCAAGAGGTCAAGATATATACACCCAAGATTAAAAATCATTGTTGAGAGAAAAATAAAGAGATAAATACAGAGAGATGCCATCTTCATGGACCAGAAGACTCTGTGTCACTAAGATATTAGTTTTCTCAAAAAAAATTTAATGATTCAAAGCAAATACAATCAAAATCCTATTAGACTTTTATTTGTAGAAATTGATATGGTACCCCACATAGCCCAAGCTGACATCAGCCTCATTATGTGGCTTAGAGTGACCCAGAATTCCTGACACTGCTGTCACACTTCCCAAGCACAGGAATTATAAGTGTGTGGTGTCATATCTGGTTTCTGGCAGTTTTTAAAAGATGTAAAAACATGTTCACATGGCATCTATCTATTCTGCTAATAGCAATTTACTCAAGAGAAATAAAAGCCTGTGTCAACACAAAAGCCTGTTGACAAATATTCACAGCAGCAGTATTTGTACTAGCCCTAAATGGAAATAACTAAAATGTCCATTAACAGGTAAAGGAATGGACAAACTATGGCATATTTCTCATCAATAAAAGGGAATGAGCTATATGTGCATAAACAAATATTGATGAGTCTGAAAACTATAGTAGATAAAAAGAATTCAGATATTAGTACTCTCTTCAAAAGCTAGACATAGTGGCCCATATTTGTAAGCCCAGTGCTAAGAGACAGAAGCTGAAGTGTCCCTTTAGGGACCTGTCATATAAAAGTCTAGCTATTTTTTAGCTCTAGGTTCAATGAGAGACCCTGGATCACAAAAGTAAGGTGGATGGGCTGGCATAATAGCTCAGTGAGGAAGAGTGTTTGATAAGGATCTGACCTTGATCCTATAGGACCCATATAAAAGGCTGTGCATGGCTGTGCATGGCTCTGCATGCCCACAACCCCCACATTAGGGACTGAAAATAGCAGATTCTGAGAGCTCATTGGCAATAAATGAATATACCCAAGGCCTGCTTCTGGTTCTTTCATGTGCACACATTATCACACACCTGCATATACATACATAGACACACATGCACAGATACATGAACACACATGCATACATACAGAAGACAGCAAAGAAGGCAGGTAAACATACTGTATGTAATGTTGCATTCATTTCACATTCCATGAAATGTAAACCAACATATTAAAATAGAAAGAACAGTAGTTACCTGTTGATGGTTTAGTTGAATAATAATAAAAAAGAACCACAAAGGGAAATGAGGAACCCTTCAAAAGAATAGCTAACATTCATTATCTTGATTGTAATATGTCAAAATTGGATAAATGTTGTGTTTAAATAAATACAGTTGATAGTATATCAAAAATCCATACAGGTAAAATACTCAAAAGCAATTTTTCCATTTTTCCCTTTAAATGCCTTGTCATTATCTTTCAATCTCTATAAACAAAGTATAATTTTTAATAAATACTAACCATCAATTAAATATTTATTGCCAGTAAAGCCAGCTGTAGACATAGCTGGAGTGTAGTGTTTTTATAATCTAGACCCCTGCATGATTGTGCCTTCTCAGGAAGAGTGTATTTGATGTGCTATCCTCCAGACCAATGCTCCTTGAAATATAATATCCAGATAAATTTCTCTAGGGAAACTATTTAAATTTGACTTAACTTAAATAAAAGCTTGAAAGTTCTTTCTCAAGTCATGATAGTATGCTATGTGAGGCAAGACCAGTGCAGTCCAAGAACTACCTTCATCTTTCCAGAAAGCTCTATTGGATTCTTGTAAATGTAACTTTATTGTTGGGTGCTAGATATAAAGGTCACTTTCTAAAATTTACTTATTTATTTTATTTATATGAGTACACTGTAGCTGTCTTCAGATACACCAGAAGAGGGCATCAGATCCCATTACAAATGGTTGTGAGCCACCATGTGGTTGCTGGGACCTGAACTCAGGACCTCTAGAAGAATAGTTAGTGCTCTTAACCATTGAGGTATCTCTTCAGCTCTGTAAAGATCACTTTTATTTGCTCCATGACATTGTCAGTTTGGAAGCTTTCTGAATAAACTCATCCTTTCTAGCTCATTTGAACTTTCACTGGCTGGTTCAACTCAGCTGTTTTGGCCTAAACTCCTCTCCAAACTGACTGATTCAAACTGGCTTTTCTCAACTTCTGACTGAATTGCTCTGCTTAGTCTCATGCTAACTTTGGCAATATGTTCTAATCTCTTGGCTCTTTCTTATTCTCTGGCTTGTTCTGTCTTCATGTCTAGTTTGTTCTCTCTGCCACCTGACTCTATAAAACTGTTCTGGTAAAAACTGCCTCCTGTCTCTCTCTGCACTGCTATCTTATGTCCTCCTGCCCCACACTGTTTTCTTAAGTGGTCTCTCTTTTCTGTGCTGTTCTTGCGAGAGTTGGGTACATCCTAGCTCTTTCCCTGGTTCATAGCTTTGTCTGCCCCTCAATTAGATGTCACTTTCAAACATGACTTCTTCCTTCAAAAAACCAAAACTACCTTTATTGTTGAGAATAAAAGTGTGTACTAAAGGTGTTTCTGTATTCCAGCCAGAGGGATTAAAGGTATGTCCTAAGGGCATGTCTGTATTCCTGACAGATCCCACAGACCTAGAAGGTCTTTGAATGTGATCCTTTGCCAGAGCAGCCATGTTGCTGGATCAAAATTCTTCTTCAGATGCTGCTGTTCCAAAGCTTTGTTTTTCAAATGTGTGCCCCGTGGGCCTGAGAAATTAGTAGAAATTCTACTCCCAAGAAACTTTATGCCCATTAAAATTTGACAAGTCTTTGTCTAGAAGATCTAGAGACTGCCTCAAGTCTGGATCTGAGGCACACAGGAAGATTAAATGTTACATTTGATAGTGTTCAAAAAGGGAGCTTTGTTTGTTTGGCTGTTTTCTCTGAGTTGTGAGCTCCTAGTTTGATAGGGGCAGGTTATGCGTGCATCTGAGCTGGGTCCTGGTTAGAACTGAGCACTGTGGGATGAGAATGGACTGAAAGCAAAGTTTGATCATAGATGAAGTGTAGTTTTTTTTTTCCTGGGAAGATATGAACCATCTCTACAGACCAAAGAAACAATCCTGCTTAAGCCTACCTTGGTGAATCAGTGGACTTATTGGAATTACTTACAGGGGCATGAGTGGCTGCAGAGCAGCTGTATCATTAAAAGCCTACATCAACATGGGTGATGACTCATGAGAGTTGCATTCCAGAATGCCCTGCCCAACGTGCAGGCAGGTCCACTGGTATCTCCTCTAGCCTGTCACTGTTGACCGTTTTCATAACTTTAGGGCTGGGCCTTGTGAACTGTGGATTGTTCTGAGCTTTCTCAGGCTCATACATTTGGTTAGATTCCAGGATCTCTCCAGGAGGAGATGTTTGGAGGGACTAGCTCCACAACAGGTGACCAGTTATTGAAGCAAGACACAAGTGGCATAATTACACCAGGTGGTGGATGCACCCCATTTCTGTTAGCCCAGGCAGAGACGAGGCAAGCCCACCTAGAGGAAAAGCAGGGATAGTTTTTCAGTTTGCTTAAATACTTAGAAGCTCCTGGCTCTGACTTTCCCGTCCATCCATGGAGCCCACAAATCTGAAAGCTGGAAGGGCCCTTAGCAGCAATCTTCAGCTCGTTTTCACTCAATAATTATGGACTTACTGAGAACTCCAGGGCTTCTTGGAGCTGTCCTCTGGTGTCTGTGTGTCTGCTCTTCCTGGGATAATATGCTAGGTAGTGCTCTAGGGCAACGTTCTAGAAGTTTGATTCAGGAATACACAGAACTGCCTCCCTTACGACTTGGGTATTCTGAACAAACATCTGAAGCTCCACCGGCACACTTTTTTATTTCTTTTCTCTCATCGGCAGTGAATTGTCTGTTATCATTTCACATGGCTTGAACCACAGGCATATACAAACCTCAGAACAGCACCTATGTTCTTGACTTTCCTAATTGCCACACAGTGTTATTATTTATTCCCCTTGGTATCTTTGGTCTCTCTTCTTTCCTATCCTGCCTCTCCAACAACCAGCCTTTCTCAATTTACCTTCAAAGAAAGGCTAAGTCTTTAATATAAAACCATTCAGCACGCTGGGCTACTTTGGCCTAGGTTATTCCCAGTGGTCCTATACTCTTGCTTCAGTCTTGTTGAGCAAGCTTGCTAGTGATGTGTACTTGTCTCAAGCTAATGGCTTTGTGTATTTTTCTTGACATTTGTTTGTTCTTGCTTTCAAATCCTTAGCAAAGATATTAAACAAAACCAGACTGGACCCCGCTCTCTGGGGAAGTGCCCTTAGCCCCCATGCTCCTCCTTGGATCTGTTTCTGTGTCCTCATATCATTATCTTTTATTTATGACCTCCCAGCCTGCAAGCAAGTTCATGTGACCAGGTTCTTTTCCAAGGCAATCTGGGCTGGCCATAGAGTAGAAATGGCATGCCAGGCTGAACAAAATCCTTTACCCAAGTTCCAAATCCTTTACTAAAGACCTGGCTTTGCTTTGCTTTTCTCTTTACAGTCTCTTGAACTCACTTCTTCCTATAAATCCTTCGTGACTTTATCCTTCCCAGATGTTGATGGATCTTCACTGTTAACATCTGCCTTATTACTATGACTATCCAAGTTATTGGCCAGTAATTTCTACAATTAGCTTTCTTTTGCTTTCCTTTTTGAACAGTAACACCATTTAACACCACGTTAGTGGCATATTCTCACACTCTGCCCTGGAATACCCAACTCCCTTTTAAATCCTCTGATAGTCTTTTTAGTTTTTAAAGACTCAAGTCTCTGCCATCTTTATGGTAAATTGAACACTCAGTGGAGGAGAAGCTTATAGCATTTAATCCACATTGTCTGTAACTTTCTAGGTGTAGGCTTTTAATATGATAACTTAAACAAATAGAAAGGGCCACTGTACATTGTGATATTAATATTAACTCTACACACTTGACGACACTTATTTAGTTGTTTTTTAAATGTCTGGACTATTGAAAAAGGAAAGAAGTCTAGAAATTAAGAACAAACAAATAGAAATAAGAAAAGTCACAGAGAGGCCAAAAATGATGTCATGAAGTCCATGTACTGAACGACACCAACTTTTCACACTGCCTGAATTCCTGGATGTTAGCCCATTGTTTTCCACTGTTTTCTATGGAGGAAAAGCTCACAACAGTCATTGGATGTTTAGCCCCACACTTGGATGTTTGCCAACACTATCTGGCCAGACCCACAATCAGAAGGTTTGGTACCACAAAATTTTGACATGGAGAGTGGTCAAGTGGTACACTAGAAAACAATTCAGGGGCTAGAGAGATGATGGCTCAGTGGATAAGAGCACTTGCTATGCAAATGTGAAAACCAAGTTTTAGTTGCTATTGGTGCCTGTGACCTCAGTCCTGGGGGGGTCTGGGAGGGGCAGAGACAGGTGGATCCTGGGAGCTCACTGACCAGTCACTCTAGTCAAAATGGTGATTTTGGGGTTCAGAAAAGATTCTGTCTAGAGGGACCTAGACAGAGAATGAGAGAAGAAGACAATGGATACCCTCATCTGGCTTCAGCATGCCTACACATGGATGCACATGCATGCAACACATACA
>JADRCD010132709.1:4773-26182 GCA_019843815.1 Montemys delectorum | reverse complement strand
GGGGGGGGCCCTGCAGCAGAGATCAGAGATTGACTATTCATATGTATTTCCAAGAAAAAAAAATTGTTTGGGAAAGAATAGTGATGTCTGTGCCGCATTCACATGCTCAGATAGCAGGTTATCTAGGGTACCCTGCTGTGTGGACAGAGACAGAGCAAGCCTGGCTCCTCGTTCAGCCACTCAGGGATGAAGTACGGTTCAGATTTCCAGGGTAACCTAGTGACGCTTTCACATCAGGACTGCTTTTACATAGTGACCCACAATCACAGCTCTGACAAGACTACAATGCAGACGGACCTGCTCGGCTAACTGCCTTGACTTTTTACCTTGTGTTGAGCCACTGCTGTCTGGAGCAAGCCCCCAATAGCAGGTAGTTTAAACAGGCTGGACTGCGCACAGAGACCTCTTTAGATTGTTACAGGCTGGGATGGCTAAGAGGCGACAGCAGGGCCTGAAGCGACACCTCAAGTCATGTCCTCTGGCTTCTGGTGGTGTTAAGTTGTGAAAAGTGTTCATCCTTGGAGGAGCCAAGGCTAGCCAGTGTGCCCGAGGAAAGGAGTGACAAGGAAGGCCCCAAATCCTCTAAACTGTGCTTATATCGTTTCTAGAATGTTCTCTGATTTCTACCTGTGGGTCCTACACCAGCTGCTTAGTCTTCTCTGGAATCAACCACTCTCACCACAACCAGGATAGATAGGAATCCCTTAAGGTCTCCACCAACCTCGACACTGCCTCCCGGCCAGAATAAAATGATGTTTCCAAATGTTATTCACTTCCCACGGCCTTTCTAGACTCGTGGGTTGTTGATTTTTTTTTTTTTTAACAGAGAAAATAAACAAACAACTTGGAAAAAAGGAAGTTAGCCTGCGTGGGTCATTCAGTTTTGTTGGTTTTAAAACTTGATGGAATTTCTGTCTTAGCCCAAAATATCCGATGACCTTCTTGCTGTTTGAAGCAACTCTTTTCCCTGGCACTCACTTTGTTGGAGAATGTGTAAAACTGGAGCCCAAGAAGTTTGTGTTTATGTCCCCAAACCAGAATAAATAAATAGCTACATGATATTGAAATCACCTGTCAAAATACCCACTGCAGTTCTGGGACACAAAGAGAAGTCTGTCCCATGATTGGCTCAGGAGCTTGAAGAATTCAATAGCTGTTTATATCATTCAGCTTAAAAAAAAAAAATAACCTGTAATTACTGCATTTTAACCCCAAGGCAGCCAATTATTTCACAAAAGCTCTCTCCAGGAAGCCAGACATTAGCCTGGCTAATTAGGTTGACATCACTTTGCTCTTATCACAGTACAGATGGACCCAGACTGAAAAGGGTCCTGCCAGCCAGAGGTGACTGTGGGTGGCATGCGTTGTATGCTGTTCTGCCCTTTACTGCTTAGTTTTATGTGTTCCTCGAAGCAGGGTCCCTTTCCAAGAGATGGACGTCCATCCAGCGGAAAGAGAGACTTACAATTGAGCTGCTCTCCTTTATGCATAACGAGGAAGCTGGAAAAAAGAGGAGAGGAAAGGAAAATAGCATGGTTAGAATCTCTTCTACACATAGGAAATCATTCTTTGCCCTGTAGGAAAGGGGCTTGTTGTTTTAGCCCGAGAGACCATTTCCCAGCCCCCTTTGCCGTGGTACATTGGGTAAGAGGTCAAGCAAACTTGGGAAAATAAACCCAAACTTGAAGAGTTCTTTCCTCCTGAAGAATCGGGTGTGTCATGTCTGGGAAGATGGTATATTTCATGAGTGCTTGTCATGGGTAAAAAAAAAAAAAAAAGCCCCATATATTGCATGCACCTGCATCCCAGCACGGAAGACGTAAAGGCCAGAGCATCTATCTCTAAGTCTCCCTGGCAAGGAAGAAAGGGTCTCAAAAATCAACATGGACTGTGCCTAAGGTCAACCCGTAGTCTCTATACGCACACACACTCATACATATACATGTGTTGGGGTGCTAGACCGTCACTGTCATACAAAACTTCACTTGAATTGAAGGCCTCCAGTTTGTTGTCTCCTGAATTCAAAGAATAAAATTTATGGACAAAGACTGATGGGAGCATGGAAGAAAAAGGCAGAGTGTCTCTCGAAGGGGCGTCCAGCTGCCAGGCTGCAGGCTTTTAAAAGACTGATAGCAAAAACTGGGGTCAGGCTGGGAGAGGCAGTAAGCTGATCAGTCCATTTGGCCCAACCACTGTCCGGGTGTCCCAACTCAGTTCCAATCCTGTCCTTGTGTATTCCAAGCAAAGGTGTTCATTTAGAAGATCCATAACAGGAAATCAAGATTCCTTCCAGCATCCCTGGCCTCTGGCCAGAGCAGAACCAAAGGCATTTCGCTTAAACACTTCTGGCATCTCTGGCCTTCAGTGAGAACAGAACTGCCGGGCGATAACATTTCTGACTTTCAGTCAAACAAAACAAACAAACAAACACAAACAAAAAATAAAAACGAAAAAACCAAACATGTTCATTTCTAGAGTCCTCCTCTACCTTAAAACTCCCTAATGAGTTTCTATCTCCCTGTTCTCACTGGAGACAGTCTAGATGTCTTAACCAAACTGGCAAGCTCCAGGTTCAGTGAGAGATGCCTTGTCAAAAATTAAGGTGATTAAGCCGGGTGGTGGTGGCGCACACCTTTAATCCCAGCATTTGGGAGGCAGAGGCAGGCAGATTTCTGAGTTCGAGGCCAGTCTGGTCTATAGAGTGAGTTCCAGGACATCCAGGGCTATACAGAGAAACCCTGTCTCAAAAAGAAAAAAAAAAAAAAATAAGGTGATTAATTGAGGAAGATACCCAGCTTTGGCCTCTGGCCTCACATGTGTAGCTGCGAGGAAAAGACTCCTTTGTGAGACAGGCTCTGTGCTGAAACATGTAACTGAGTGGTATTGAAAGAATAAAATGGGGGCACGCTGGGAAGGACAGGGGACTCAGCACAGTGAGGATGCCTGCCTGAGTATGGCAGGCATGGTTCAATAAGGGCTGAATGGCAGTTGAAAGGGCCAAACCAGGCACACCTCTTCATTATAAAAGTCATAGAGAGACCTGGGACAGAAAGAGCCCACCTCAATATATTAAAGACTATGTACAAGAAACCTGCAGCTAATATCGTGCTAGATAGAGAAAAACCTCAAAGCGTTTCCACTAAGGTCAGAAACAGGACAAGAGTGAATACTGGCTCCACTCGTATTCAGTGTACTGAAGTCTTAGCTGGAACAGCTAAAAAACTGTTCCAAAACCAATACAAAGCTGATATAAGCAGGAAAGAAGCCAAATGTTCCTGTTTGCAGATGACAGGAGACCGTCATAAGACCCTAGCGACTCCGTCAGCAAACTTTTAGAGCTGATAAACACTTTCAACAAAGTGAGATAAAATTAACACTCATATCAGTAGCCTTTTTATACACTATTTTCAAACACAATGAAAAAGAAACTGGGGAGAGGGGTGTGGAAATGCCATTCACAGTAGCCACAAAAATAAATAAAATACCTGGGAATAAACACTATCAAGAAAACAAAAGACCTCCACAAACGCTTGGCATGAGAGACTGAGGAAGACACTAGAAAGGTTTTTCCTAAACTGACTCTTAAAGAAAAAACAGAAAATTGAGGGAAGAGTGGGGGGCTTAAGGAAGGCTATGGAAATACTGCACATGTAGGGGATTTGTGGCAGAAGATGGGGACCCAGACACAGACTTCCTTCCTGTCCGGGCCTTGGGACTAGTAAGCAGCCAGTGGAAGAGACACGTAGACACATTTTTCTTAGGTATAAGCATAGAGGCTGGATCCAGTCTGCAGCAACTGGCTCAGGATGCCTGTCCATGGCTTACAGAAGCCATCCCAGAAAGCCAGACCTGCAGGAAGTCAGACCCTGTCTCCAGTAACAACCTCTGGAACAACTGGTCCCAAATCAGCTGGCTTTGAATTACTAACTGACAAGTTTCCTCACTTTTATCCTCACTTCCAGCTTAGGAGCAGTTAGAGAAAGCCAAGCAGACTCCCATCCCATCCCATCACCAGCAGCCTGTACTCAGAGAGCACCTGGAACCTCCCCCATTTCCACTGTAAACTTTCTCCACTTCTCTGCTGGCCTTTGAGTAGCTGCCAAATGCAAGCCCTGGTGGCCTACTCCCTCCCTGTAGCAAACTTAGAATAAATAGCCTTTGCTTGCTCTCCTTGGGTGGTCTCTGTTTATCCCATAACGCAGTCATCTACATCTCTGTTCATCCTACGTGAAAATATTTACATCCACAGACCTGCTCACTTGAGGTTATTTTTACCATGAATTTGTGTGCTTCCACCACAGGTGGAAAGGCACAACTGGTACCTATCGCTTCTATGTGCAATATGTCCTCCAATAAAATCATTCCATCACGGTTGTCTTAAGAGAACAAAGTAGAAACTTAGGTCTGGGTTCTAATCCCAGCCCCGAGTTGTCTGCAGGTTCTTAAATCAATGTCTGACTTCCTGGGTGTGATTTTGCTGCTATGAAAGATGCAGACTATATAGTTCATAAAGACTAACACTCCTATTTATGACCCACTGATGACACTTTCATTCTTAATGTCTCTGAAGTCGTGAAGCACGAATCTTCTGTTTTACCCTGCTGTGCACCACTCTTAAAGTGGGAAGCTCTCAGGGACGTGAATTTTTAGTGTCTCCATCTTTCAGAAACTTTGTTCAATAGTCATTTCTATCTATCTACCAATTAAATAATTGGTATGTTCATAGTGTGTGTATACAAGCATTTATGTAGGGGGATATAGATACATATATGTAACTATGGAGACCAGAAAACAACCTTGGATGTGATTCCTCTGGAACTTATTTTAAGAAAAGCTCTCTCATTAGTCTTAGGCTAGGCTGGCCAACCCAGGTTCCCCTGGAATCTGATGGTCTCTGCCTCATCAGGTCTGAGATTATGAGCTCAATGCCACCTTATCTGTCCTTTGGTGTTGGCTGTAGGCGATGAACTAACATCTTCCTATATTCCTGGATTATATAGTAATTCTAGGCTTAACTTTCAGAGGGAAGTTCATACACAAAGGGCTTGAATAGACATTCCTTCAAACTTAATATTCACAAATGGCTGACAAAGGCAAGAGAGGACAATACATTTTCAATACAAAAAAATCATTACAGAAATGCAAGCCAAAAACCACAGGACTCTTGAGAAACTGCTTGGCACCCTTTAGGTTAGCTAGTAAGAAAAGGGGAGGATACAGAAACAACCATCTCCTCCCAGATACTGTGTTGGTGAGGTCACTGAAGCAGCACGCGCAACAGAGAGGATGCTAACTGCAACAGAGGTCACTTGACTGAGCAGCACCACAGTGCACCACAGGTTATTTCCCTCTGTCGTCCGGTGCCTGGCTGGAAGCTTGCAGCAGGACCGGTTCACATGCTGCTAGCTCATGGAAAAGTCAAAAGTCAGGGTCACAGCAAGTGTGGTCGCACCTGCCTTTAATCCCAGCACTCAGAAGGCAGGGGCAGGTATCTCTCTGTGACTTGGACTCCAGCCTGGTCTACATATCGAGTTAAGGGCCAGCCAGGGCTACAAAATGAGGTGCTACCTCTAACTAAACGAAGGTCAGGGTTGGATGTGTAGCTCGCTTGAGTCGGTAGAGTGCCTCCCTAGTATGCAAGAAACTCAATGTTTGATCCAAGGGACTTCATAGATATGTTGACTCTAGAATTCGGGAGGTGAAGGTGGGAGATTCAGAAGGTCAATGTTAGCCTTGAATGGTAAGCCCGAGCTTAGCCTGGGCTACATAAGCCCTTGTCTTTTTTTTTTTTTTTTTAATTAATTAATTTTTTTAAAAAAAAAATCAAGGCATGGTTCTACTGAATACAGCTGCATCTTGCACGTTCATAAAGTCAAAAAATTATAAATGGTATGGTCCGAAAGCCTGGAGCCCCCTGTGCTAGGAACCTGTGAGAAGAAACTGGCTTTTCCCATCCTTGCCAGAGTTTGAGTCTGTCTCTGCTTTCTGTTTCAGATGCTGACAGGTGAGTAGCAACATCTCAGGACTTGTCTAGGGATTTTCCCTCTTTGCTCCCCCTAATCCCTTTTTGTGCCTTCTTTGTAGCCCCATACTTAACACAACTCTCCCACAGCACCTTCCCCCTCCTGACTTCCTTACTCTTCCCCGGGATTGAAAGGGAGGAAGGTGTCTCACTTCCTCTGGCTTGTAAAGTCCTAAAGAACTCTGACTGTCTCCCCTCCCTTCACCGACTCTGCCGTGGAAGAAGGACGGAGGAAGCAGCTGGCTTGGGTGCTCCAAGGCCGCCTCTGCTCTTTGTTCTTGTTTATATTCGTTTTCTGGTCACAGCGCAAACTGTTTTGCTTTCTGCTGCTCAGAGAGATGAGGGAAATGTAAATGTCCCTGCTGTTGTTGAAGCCTGCTGGACAGTGAAAACAGAGCAGCTGGACCGCTCTCCTCTAAATCATGTCACATGGATCCTTCTCCAGCTCCCTAAAGATGATTTTGAATGTTTCAAAGATCTTTGAAAATTAAAAGGGGTCTCAGGCAAGACACTCACTAAGCATTGATGATGTGCCTACTGTGTGCCTGGCTCTTGTTGCTGGGTTTTGGACATGCATGCTAATAAAGCCCAAGCCCCTCCCTGGGCTTTGGGTCCAGAACAAGCTGTTACAGAAAGATATCCCGGCCTGCGGGGCTTAGTTATTCAGGGAGTCGAGGGGGACCATGCCTGTGGGGAAGAATGGGCGAGAGAGGAGGAGACCCTGCAAGGTTTGTCAAGGTCTACTTTACTTAGAGCAAGCTGCTCAATATATACTTCACAGGAGCAGAAAAAGGGAGGGGCGAGGAACAATGGGTTTACTCCAGGGTTGTCCATCTGGAGGATGCTGGCAGGGGGTGTGGAACATTTCCTCTTGGTATACTGCCTCTTGGTAAACAGGCACAGGATGTTTTTATCCAAGGTGAATGTCAGGCAGTTCTCAGGCTAATTGAGGGGCAGGGGGTTGGGTGACCATGCCTTGGCTCCCAAAAGAAAGAGGTAGGCTGAGTGCTTCCTCAGAGATGGGTAGAGGCCTTTCAGTCTGGAGGCACAAGCGGTCCCTTACTGAGCCTCCCTTACTGAGCCGTAAGGGGAGCCCTGTCATCAATGAACTTATGTCTCCTCCCCCACCGACTCAAAAAACAGAACTCCTCAATCCTGTGCAGAACCAATCAGATTCTATGAAGGAAGACCCTAGCCGTCTGTGTTTCAAAAGCCAAATAACCAGGGTGTGGTGTCGCACGCTTTTAATCCTAGCTCTCAGGAGGCAGAGGCAGGCAGATCTCTGAGTTTCAGGCTAGCCTTCTCTATATAGCCAGTTCCAGGACAGCCAGGGCTACACAGAGAAACTGAGAAATCCTTGAAAAGCAAAGCAAAGCAAAGCAAAAGCAAAAAAAAAAAAAAAAAAAAAAAAAAAAAAAAAAAAAAAAAAAGCCAATGGGTATCTATATATCTGACGAGCCCTAACCCAGTATGTGGCAATGGTAATACTTGGAGGTAGGTCTCAAGGAAGAGACTCCATGATGGGATTAGTGCACTTCCATGTAAAGGCACTAGACACATGACTAGACCTGTGGTTGGGTTGGGCTGGGACTTCCAGTCTCCAGACTAGTACAGTGAGAAGCCAGATATCTGCAAGCCATGGAGAGGGCTCTCACCAAGAAGAATGCTGGCCAGCACCTTGGCCTTGGACCTCCCAATTTCTAGAACTGTGGGAACTAAATTATTTTTGTTTAAGCACCCAGTCCATGGCGTTTTGTTACGGCAAGCCAGGCAGACTAATATGATGCTTCTAAGGCCTGTTCCACATGGAACTACTATCCTCATCTATCCTTCTCATAACAGGGGAGAAACTCAGATAGATAAAATCCACAGCCAGTTAAACAGCCCATCTATGATCAAATCTAGGGGGTTTGGTCCCACCAACTCAGAGATGACAGGGTTCACTGTGTGCCAGTTCTAGCCAAGAGGAAGGTGCCAGGAAAGAGTCTGAGGTCAAAGCGGACCTCAGCTGATTTGATATGTGACTGGCACTGTGGTTTGGTGGGAACCTGGCCTCAGAATCCAGCCACTCTAGCAACTGGGAGAATGGCTACATAGGTGTACCAGCTCGTTTAACATCAACTTGACACAAACTAGAGTCATGAGAGGGGAGGGATTCTCAATTAAGAAAATATCTCCTTGAGATCAGGCTCTAGGCAAGCCTACAGGGCATTGTTTTAATTAGTGACTCATGGAAGAGGGTCCAGCCCATATAAACCCTTTCCTCCCCATGTTGCTTTTGCTCATGGTGTTTCATCACAGCAGTGGTAACCCTGACCAAGACAGTAGATAAACTAAAGCACAAACTCGAGGACCTGAGTTTGGATCCCTCACACTGACATACAAACCTGGTGAGGCAGCATGCATCTATCATCCCAGGGCCTGGGAAGATGGAGACAAGCAGATCACCACAGCCAGTCTACCTGAAACAGTGAGAGACTGTGACCCAAAAACTAAGGGAGGGAGTAATAAGAGAGAACACCAGCATCGATCTCTAGTCTCCACACGCGTATATATATATATATATATATATATATATATATATATATGCATTCCTCCTCATGTGTGCACATAGATACACACATACACACGTGCTAAACTCTAGAATCCAGCCACTCCAGTTAAGTAGTGTAACAAGAATGCTAGGTAGGCACATGAGGCCCACACGACATAGGTGTGGTCCACACACCAGCATCAACATCTCCTAGAAACCTGTCAGGGATACTCTAGGATTTGACTCCAACCTAGAAGAGTCAGTCTCAGACTGAGACCAGGTGTCTGTCTAGATGGTCACATATACATTCCCCTCTAGAGTTGATATATCTTTTGGAGGCATATTGAGCAAATAGAAGGGCTCAGAGATGACCTGACATCATTAGGATGCTTTTTCTAGCCCTCATCCCTCATACCCAGTGGAGGGAGAAATGCCAGGATTGAACAGTTTTAGTTCAGAACATCTGTTTTTGCCAGCTCTGAGCCTGCCTTCCAACCACATGGTCAGCATTGTGCAACCACTGCCTTCCTCCATGACAGAACTTCCATGTTTGGAAGCCTGAGAGAACCAGAGACAGTGAGCATTGATTGCCTATATTATTTTGGTTCAAACATGGCTCATGGCCCAGGGCTAACTTACTTATTTTTATATGGTACATTTCTGTTTCATTTGGGAATTAACCAGAACCCTATTCTCTCTTTTAGCTGCTAGTCCTCTGCCACCCAATCTCCTGGCCACCTTTCTCCCATACCTCCTTCCTCTTCAGTGTCATGGAAATTTCGTGATCAGTGACCCCCATCTGCAGCCTCCAAGTGTGAGAGACTCTCTGTCTGTCTGTCTGTCTCTTCCTGTGTCTCTTTCTGTCTCTCTGTATGTATCTTTCTGTATCTCTCTCTGTCCCTCTCTGTCTTCTGTCTCTGTCTCTGTCTCTCTCTCTCTCTCTCTCTCTCTGACTCTCCCTCCTCCCCCAACCCCCGACCGAGTATGGTTCCCTCACAATCCATGACCTCAGTCTTTGTAGGGCCTTTGGAGGGTGGAAGACTACCCATGGAATGCCTACGGATGTTCCACCAGCCTGTCCGCTTTCTCCGTGAATGCTCTGTGGGTGTGGAATGGGCTCTGGGGAAGGGAGGAAGAATATGAATGAGGAGCAATAATACTCGCCTTTTATTCCAGAACCCACCAGACCCAAACACTAGGCATGCAGCAGGTCTCTGCTCAGCACTGCCCTGGGAAGAAGGCGAAACAGCCCTTGGATGTGATAGAATCCTATTACAAGTCCTTGGAGTCAAGCTGCCTCTTTCCTAGCCCTGCCCCCCATTTGCAAAAACAGCCTGTTCTGCATATGGGATGGAAACTCTGTCCTGGCAAAATGCAAAAAGTAAATATTTAAAAGGAAAAAAAGCACACACAAGGAAACAAAATGCCTTGCGTTTATGTTTCCATGGTCAGGCGCCAAGTACCTCCCAGCCTGTTCCCGGCTCCTATTCAGGATGCCATATGGTTTGAGAGCAGGATTGAACCCCTCTCCACAGTCCGGCGGGTCTGGCCTTTCTCTCCCTGCATTGGCTGCTCATTTCCCAGTTTCTCGCGCCCCTCTACTGACTGCTGCCCCTGTGTTTACAGGTTTTGGATTTCTGATGGGCTCTAAATCAACAGGCCTCACAAGCCTGCTGGGGACCACATCCGGGAGGGAAGGGAGCCACACTGAGAACTGAGCCCCGTGTTACTCTGGAGTTGGCTTTCTGATGCTCCCGTGGTAATATATATATATATGCATGTGTGTGTGTGTGTGTGTGTGTGTGTGTGTGTGTGTGTGTGTGTGTATGTATGATAGCCAGAACTCTCTTTGGTCTCCTTCTGGAATGGAGCTTATCCAGTCTCTTAGAGGAGGAAGCCCCGATCTGGAAGGGATAACAGACAGCTGAACTACTCCTGGGCCTGTCTGAGAGACAGAAGGGGCCTTGGACCACTGAGCAGCTAGGTCAAAGGCTCTCCTGATTCTCCTTCCCTCAGAACCCCTACCACATCGGAACACTATTGTAAAACACTGTCATAAGAGATGACATTAGAGTATATACTACGCAAAGCCTGGCACACCCTTACCTCAGGTCTGGGTGTGGAGGCACAGTCCAGATTCGATGAGGTCTGAGGAGAGTGTAGGAGGGAAAGAGGTACCTTCCTGCTAAAGGTGCTGACAAAGGCAGCTTCTAGTTGTCCACACCCAGAAGTGCCCACCCGCACAGACAGAATCTCCTTCTTTTAAGCTGGCTGCAACCAATTCGCACAGGGACTGTTTGATCTGCGTCTTGTCACACATTGATTCCGCCCTGAGAAGTGACTTAGCAGGGCCGAGTCGCAGGCACTTTTGGGCTGTGTGTAGTTGCTAGGTGTCTTGGAAGAGACAGATGCGGCATGAGACAGAATCATTGTCTCTATCCTCTCTCTGCAGCTTCCAGCCTGGCTTTACAGAAAGGCTGCCCCCGCTGTGATGTGGAAATGCACAAGCTAACCTCCTTTCCTAGCATAAACTTCCAAGTGACACTGAATGACTTTTAAAACAACAGAAGAGAGAGACCTTGAGAAACCATTTCCCCCCATCACACACACACACACACACACACACACACACACACACACACACACACCCTAGCCCACTCTCACCTCTGATTCTTTGAGTCCCATTTTAGCTCCGACTGCTGTCCATGGCAAAGGAAGCTTCCCTGACAAGGGCTGGAATCAGCTAACAGCTCAGGAACACACAAGCAAGTGGCAACGGTGAGGTTTCCAGGAAGAAGATACAAGCTTGTTTATATGATTAGCATCATCATTCATTCATTCATTCATTCATTCATTTATTCGTTTGTTTGAGATAAGGTTTCACTGTATAACCCTGGCTATTCTGGAGCTCACTCTGTAGATCAGGTTTGCTTCTAATTCACCAAGATCTACCTGCCTCTGCCTCCCAAGTGCCAGGATTAAAGGCACCAAACCCAGCTTACAAAACACACACACAAAAATTTAAGACTAGAGCCAGACAATGATGGTGTATGTCTTTAATCCCAGCACTTGGGAGGCAGAGATAGGCCCAATTTCTGGGTTCGAGGCCAGCCTGGTCTACAGAGTGAGTTCCAGGACAGCCAGGGCTACACAGAGAAACCCTGTTTTGAAAAACCAAAAAAAAAAAAAAAAAAAAAAAAAAAACAAAACTATAAATTTCCTAAGAATACAGCTTTGCCTGTACCTCATAACTTTTGATACAAAGTGTCTCATCCCCTTTAATTTATAGATAATTCGTCATTTCAAATTTGCCTCTTGTCATTGTTGTTGTTGTTTGTGAGCAGCACCAGATTCTTTGCTCCTGTGCTAGTTCATACTCTCAGGCCCAAGCCACGTCCCTGGAATTAGATGCTATTGGTTTACTTTTACCACAAGCTAGTCAGCAAGCCATTCAGTCTTTATTGCCACAGCTGACACCCTGCCAACTGCTAGTCATGTTCAAGTGTTTGATACCCATGTTTGTTTTGTCTTCAAGGAATTATCCTCTCTCCTACACTTTTACTCAATAATTTAGAGGAGCTTCAGAAGCTCAGTGATGTTAATCTTCTACCGTATGTGTTTCAAATATTTTCTCTGTCCCATCATCTTGTCAATGTTTGTATACTATCTTTTACGATGTTAAAATACTTTAAAAGAATTTTTTTTTTTTTAGATTTTTTTTTTTTAAAGGAACTTATGTGGCTAGGGATGGCGGCACACGCCTTTAATCCCAGCTCTGGGGAGGCAGATTTCTGAGTTTGAGGCCACCTCTGTCTACAGAGCCAGTGCTACCCCAAGAAGCCCTGCCTCAAAATAACAAAAAACCAGCAACAACAAACAGCAGAAACAACAAAAACCTTATGGGTGTGTGCAACGTGTTTGTGCAGGATCCTAAGGAGACCAAAGAGGCACAAAGTCCACGGGAACTGGCATGACGGGCGGTTGTGAACCACCATGTAGGTCCTAGGAACCAACCTTGAGTCCTCTGTAAGAGCAGCAAGTGCTCTTAACCTCCGAGCAGTCTCTCCAGCCCTTAAATTCATATGTAGTCAAATTAGGAGACTTTCCTCACAAGACTCTTGAGGTTTCTATCTTGCTTTCAAAGGTTTCCCACACAGGCATAAAACTCAAATATTCCAATTTTTATTTGAATTGCTCTTAAATTAGGTATTAATTTGGGAAGTTTTGTATTACTGTGATATTATCTTTCCCTATTGAAGAATCCACAAATTGTGACCCGTGGGTCAATTGTAGCCCAAGTCCAATTTCATAAAAATAAAGTTAGTGGGACACAGCAACTTGCTTGCCCTGTTCTGCATATAGCTCCAAGTCCACAATGGCGTCATTGAAGGGTGACCACACAAAGGCTCTCACCTGCATAGCCTAAAATACCCAGTATTATGTTGAATTCTACCAGCCAGTTCATGTACAAATTATAACCATTTTATACAGAAACAATAACTAGAAATAACTACAAAATCAGCTAAGTCATTAAACAGGGATGTTGATGTGATTAGTATTAACATCAAGCCAAGCTTTTAACTAAGTAACTCTTGAATGTTATTTCCTTTTTTTTTTTTAAGTCTCTTATTGAAATGTCAACTATACAGAAGAAAACACCAATCAACAAGTGGTACGTAAATTAAACACATCGAGAATTACTTTTGGATAGAAGCATTGATGTTATTAAACATGAACTTTAGTGATTATATTGGCTGTATACTTAGTAATCACTACATAGCTGTGTTTTGGATTACTGTGTGAGTGTGTGTATAATGGCGGGGTGGGGGTGTCAGGAGTTTAAATGAGTCACCACATAGGACAACAATGCCCCTACTAGACATCACAGACTAACAAAAAGTTCAGTACTAGAAATAGGATTTCTCTTTTGCTCTGTTAGTCGATGTGCTCCCATAGATTATGAAACATTATGGGGGCTACTGTCATTATTCTTGGTTACCCTCCAGAACTTCATAGTGAGAGTCTATTGCTAGAGAAACCACATGCTTGAATCCTGGAACATGGAGAAATTGATGGTGGCATTTACCTGGAAGCTTCATCCCTATAGGCCAGCTTTCATAGTGATGGAAGGTGCTCTACACACTACTGGAGGAGAAAAGTAACCATCAATGTTATCTAGCTGTGTATTCTACAAGATACAATAATAACTAAATCTGGTAAGATATGCCTACTGACACAATCCTAGCGTGAACATTACAGGAGTAACCAACCACTTTCTCACTGGATTTAAGGTCTGCTCCACAAGAAAGAGCCCACATTTGGCACTGTCATGCAGCAAGAACCTATGCTAAGGTCACAGGCCCTAGGGGAAAACCTAGAACTATTCTGTTAAATGGACATAGTATTAAGCTGACTCCTAATGACTTATCATCATATGCAATAAATGGCAACTGATCCAGATTTAACACACTGTTTAAATGGGAAAAAAAGGTGGGGGGAAGGAGAACATTCTAAAAGAGACACAGGACACCCAATAATAATACACACTCACTCAGCAACTTCTGGATGGCTCACTTCACATTTTAATTCTTTGAAAAGACAATTCCTTACAGGGCTTGAGTCTACAGAAGGTAAAGTTGAAGCAATAAGTTCCCAAAATTATTTACTGACGTAAAGTAGATCAAAGAAGTTCTTTGATTTATCTGAGTGACAGGTACAAAAAGACCCTTCCAGAAAAATAAGAAGAAGAAAGGCTGTTGGAAAGCTTTTCACTTGCATGCATTATGTGCATGGAGAGAGGTTAACGGGGTTATTAAATGTGCTACTTTTGTAAGTTTTTTTCCACCACTTTGACAGCAAGTTAGATGAATGGAGCCCAGGGTTCTCTGTCTTTATTGTGTTGCCAAGAGCCTGCAGTTCTTCCCAGAAACTGAATCTGATTGAAGAAATATTTATGAAATTAAAAGTTCGTCAGGAGAAGTGTAGAGCAGTTGTCTCCAGCTATGGGTGAGCGTGGTGAAGGCCCCAGTGATTTAGGAATCGCAGGCCTCCCGGATTGTTCACACTCCTCAGCTCTGTGTTAAGCAAGCGATCATGGCAGAGAAGAGCTGTTCTCGTAACCCCCAGGGAGGAGGGCTTTCTCTTCGCTCCTGTCCATCTGAAGATAAAGTGCCCAGCTTAGGAGACTCTCTGGAACTGCCTTATCGTGGAATTTTACAAAATGCTCTAACAGATTGAAGCAGTGGCAAGTGCGAGTCCAAAAGCCGTCGGTGGCATTTTCAGTTCTAATGTTTGAAGTAATTTGTTCTTCATGAACACACAAAAACATTAGAAATAGATACCACCAAATGTATTCCTCAGTTTTCTGCCACTATAACGTAGTATAGTGGGGCAGGAAGACAGAGAATCCAGATCACTGAAGTAAAAAAAAAAATAAATAAAAATAAATAAATAAAAAAAATCAAATCTAGCCAGTCAGTGACTGTCTCATTTAGAGGCCCTGTCTCGGAACACAGGTTGGGACTATGAGAAAACATAGTCCCAAT
The DNA here is from genome assembly GCA_019843815.1 of Montemys delectorum. Taxonomy (NCBI): domain Eukaryota; kingdom Metazoa; phylum Chordata; class Mammalia; order Rodentia; family Muridae; genus Montemys; species Montemys delectorum. The sequence goes on along the minus strand of JADRCD010132709.1, from coordinate 11,082 downwards.
ATAGACGTGGCCTCTCACACACACACATCTGTATGCACACATATACACAAATAAAAAAAGTAAAGCAAAATTTGTTAAAGTTTTAACTAACTAATACAGGGTAATGAGATGTATAGGAGGTGCGTGTAGGCAAGCCTGATCAACCCATATGGCAAAAAGAGGATTTACTTTATTTGTGTGTGTGTGTGTGTGTGTGTGTGTGTGTGTGAACTTCCACATCAATCACTTATCAAGAAAATGCCTCCTAGGCTTTTCTACAGCTCAGTCTGATGGAGACAGTTCCTCAGCTGAGGCTTCTTCCCAGGGCGTGCCTTCCCCCACTTTCATGAACCTGATCTGGGGTCCCCTCACAGACATGCCCAGGGATTTGTTTCTGAATCCCCATTAAGCTGACTACTGTGTGTGTCATACGGCTACACCATTACTCACGTTAGGATGTTCTCTTCTAACTTAACAACACACAGATTTAAAATGGTCTCCAAGTTTCCCACGTTGATGGTTGTAGGTGCCAGATGATAGGCTTTAGGGAGTGACTGGATCCCAAGGGTTGTGGTCTACTCAGTAGATTAAACCATTCATGAATTCACTGTATGATGTTTTATTGAAAAGAGGGTCTAGCTGGAGAAAGGGGTAGCTGGCAAGATGTCCTCAGTCCTTCCTGCCTGGCCCTCTTGCTTCCTGGCCTTCATGAAACAAAGCAACTTAGAGTATCTTCCTCAAGGGCCTTCCATGAAATTGTGTGTGTGTGTGTGTGTGTGTGTTGCACATGTGTGTGTATGTGCGTGTGTGTCCATTCCTCCTCACAGATTTGTGGTGACTAAATGGCAAAACCATGTAGGCTGTAGTGAACCATTTCTTCCTCAGCACATGGCAATTTCTTTTAGTTCTTGATAGAAATCACTTATGTGACTTTTCAAGCAAGAGACCTCATCTGGGTAAGCAACATGGATGTGGGAGCATATGATGTATTAGCTTGCTGAGCTCACTGTGTGTTCTAGCTCTCACGTTTAAAGCATTTCAAAATCATGCTCATAGTGAAAGTTACATGAGCTTGGCTACTCTAACATCACTAGACACCGAAGTGCTTTTCTTCCTCTGGGAACTAAGCCTTATTTCCACAGCGTATCCAAGTTTGTGAAGCCAAATGACTTGGTTTATTTTTGTAGACGTTGCCTTCTCCCTGCGTGCTGCCATCTCCCTCCCTCCCTCCTTTTGGCCCATCTTCCTTTTTTTTTGCACTGGCAGTTGCATTTGTTACTCTTTTTGCTGGGACAAAACACCAGGACCCAAAGCAACGTATGAAACAGCTTATTTTGGCTTACATTTCCAAGGAGATAAGATGCGGGGCTCTGGCAGCAGGAAGCAGAGAGCTGAGACATTGTATCTTCGACTATAAACAAAGCAAAGGGAGAGAACCAGAGGAGCCCGCCCCAGTGCTGTCTATCAAGGCTCCACCTCCTATAGGTCCCGCCCCAGTGCTGTCTATCAAGGCTCCACCTCCTATAGGTCCCGCCCCAGTGCTGTCTATCAAGGCTCCACTTCCTGTAGGTCCCACAACTTCCCCAAGCGCCAGTCACCAACAGGGAATCACGCATTCAGATACATGTGCTGATGGGGGGACTATTCCTCATTCGAACCACCAGAGCAGGCAAAAGTTGTTCCCTCCAGCAGACTTCTGGACGGACTCTAGAAATCTTGCAAGAACACACATTTGAGCTAATAACTCCTAGAAAGAGCCCTGCTTAGGCTGCAGCCCAAGTAGGCGACCCCTTTAGATGTGAGCTCCCATCCCAAGGCACTAGGGAAGGAGTCAGTGCGGAAAGCCTGGAGTATATGTTCAGGACATGTGGCTCTCCTGTGTTCACCGTGTATCTAGCGAGGGCTCAGAAAGAAAGGAAAGAAGGTAGAGGCATGCTAGCATTGCAGGTGGTAGTGAGCGCTAGGAACTGGGAGGAGTGTGCACTGCTTTGCCATGACAGAGGTGGCCTCTCTCTGACATAGTGTTGAGGGAAAAAGAGCTCCTCCAAGGCAGGAGGAGGATCCCTGAAGCCAGTGGAACAGCTTGTCCTCCTGCCACAGAGTTGAAGTGCCATAGGGTAGCTCTTCCACATGAAGAGACCACAGCGTGTTCAGAGGTAGGCACCCCAGAGTTCAGGGAGTTGGGTCGCAGAAAGTCTGGGGACCTTAGGCTCCTAGGTATCTGAGAAGTCACCCTCCTTTATTAATTAATATGCAATTGCTACACCCTCGGTGTCCCTCCTGGGGGCCTGAGGTAAATAAGTTAGTACACGGAAAGGTTCAGTTTTGGCTCACAGTTTTGAGGGTTCCACCTCATAACTAGTTGTTTCCACAGCTTTGGGCCTGTTGAGGTGCAACATCAGTGAAGAACCTGTGGAAGAGCAAAGCCGCCCACCTCCCAGCCAAAGCAAGAGTTTCATTATCCTCCTTAAGCACTTTGTCCCCAGTGACCCAACTCTCTCCTGCTAGGCGCCCCTTCTCAAATCTCTACCACCCTTCACTGGCACCATCCTAGGGGCCAGGCTTTTAACACCCGAGCCCCCGGGGGAACTGAGCTATAATGCTGTGGAATCCCAGTTCTGATGCTGCCCGAGTGTGGGTGCTCTTTCCTAACCCCAGCCCCGTCTTCACTACCATGCGGTTGCAAGGATTCACTCAGCCCAGACACGGACTGGAGGGTGCTCCCTGAGCCGGCTTTAACCGTTCTCATGACCTCGAAGAAGGACGAACTGACCGCATCTACTTGTTCTCCGTGCTCTTCGGTACACCTGGCCCTATCTTTGTATCAGGGCAACTCGGTCTGACATGGAAAATGACTATATTTAATCTTCTCCTCTGCAAGATATCCACATCTGGGGGCCAATGAGAAAATGTTCTGTGAGCAGCTTCCTGATCCAAGAAAGACTCTGTCACAAGGACCCAATTTCACAAGCTGTGTGAAGCAATTATGTAAAAGACCCCCACACATACCCTGCTGGATTGTCCAGGAACCCACCCCTTCTTAGCACATGCCAGCTCCAAGTGTCTAACCGATACCACCTCAAAACACAGTTTCTGGTTTTAATTACTTCAATTATGTGGGGCTGAGATGCCAACATTTTCTACTTTTGGTCTTTGTCACACTAGAACTCCTCACAGCAGGAGAGACACTCCTGGTCTATCGGTAGCAAAGACCCATTGCTGTTCAACAACAGCCCTGAGGGGCTGCGTGGGGCAGGGTAGAGAAAACTCCAGAAAAGAATGAGAGGACAAAGGCCAATCAAACGTGTTAGCTCTCCCACCACGTTTGTCCTCTGTTCATCTGTAAACAGTTATTGAGCACCTGGACAGACACCAGGCATCTAAGAAGCCCCTGGTACATCGAACCCACAGAATCCTGCTCTCAAATGTGCACGGTCCAGCTTCTCAACATTGTGTGCAGAGACTCCAGAAAGACAGGTGACTCTGAATGCTTGAGCACGTCCCAGAGCTGGTTTCTGTCCGAACTTGGATTTCTGACAAGGTTTCCTTTTGGAGCTAAAGCTTGCAAAGCGAAGACTGAGATCATTGGAAGATTTTGATCAATAGGTAGGCAGGAAGGGAAGCCAGTGAAAGAACCAGACAAGTTTTGTGACTTCCCTACTACAAAGGGGACAAGGGACAAGGCACCTAGGCAAAAGATGGGGGGGCAGTGGAGTCTTGAGGGGGTTCCCCCCTGTTTATTGGCATTTCTAAGAAGGCCCTCGTCATAGCAGCTAGAGTGACACACTCAGCTGCCTCCAATCACCAAGTGCTGACCACAACTGCTGGCTGCCTGGCACCATTTGGTCAGAGACCAGGAGGAGGGTGAGCCACAGTGGGTGGCGTGGCGTTGGTGGCTCCTTTCTGTTGGTGGGCCTTGTTCTCTGCCTTAGGACCTGCCTTATGGAAGGGAGGGCAGGGAGCCTTCACAGCCAGCATGCCTCTGATCAGTTTATTTATTTAAACAGCAAACATCCTGCTTGCCATGGGGCCTCCGTGGAGTGAGGGCTCTTCCTGAATGGGACAGACGCTGTGTCTTCACAGAGACCACCCACATTGCTGGGAGGTTTATGCCTCTGTGCAGGGGAAATGACAGCCTGTGTTTTCAAGCACCACAGCTGCCCAGGAATGCGTGTGTTGCCAGCCGCACCCAGACACACCAACAGGCAAAAGTCACCTCCTCCTCCTCAGGCTTTCTCTTGAGCCCTGCTTTCTTTTGTTTTGCCTTTAGAGTTTTTATTCCTCTCAGCTGCAACGACTGGTAATAAAGAAAAGCAGATCATAACAAAAGAAAAAAAGAAAAGAAAAGGTTAAGCCTTCTCTCTCAGAAGGAAGAGAAAGACTTGAATAAACAGAAGGTCACTAGAAAAGCAAACAGGCAGGGGCTGTTTGTGAAGGACCCAGATGGGTGTCCGAGAAACCTTTCCAAAGTGCAGACAGGGCACAAGGCTGAGGTGTCTGTGTGGGGCTCACCAGTCAGCAACTTACATCCTGATTCCAAACCCCACAGGTCACCCAGAAACATACAGGTGATTTGGGAAACCTCAGACCTCGCCGAAATAAGTCACACCAGGGCCTCATTAGCATCGGTGTTGGCTCAGCGTGTCCTGTATCCATGTGTTTTCCTACCAGACGAGCAATGTCTTAAATCGGCAATTGCTGACCAGATTTTATTGTATTTGTGATTGCAAAGTTGAGGAAAGGTTGAGCATTTAGTTCTGTTTTCCATCCGTTTGGTTTTTTCTCAGTGTCTCCATGGCCCCGTGCACACTCCGGGAGCCATGAAGCCTTTGCTTCGGAGCAGCTTGCCTAACCGTATGGTCAGCTGTGTTTTCAAAGGATGTTGTTTTTGGACCTGGGAGTTACCACCCATACCCCAAGTCTGAACGGTGATTCTCAGTAAGCCATACAAAGAGCCACATTAAAAGAGGAAAGCAGAGAACAGAGATTTATTCAGCGAAGGGACAAAGATCCAGCCAACCCATCAAGTACATCTTTGGGATCCAGAAGTGAGATATAAATAAAGGGCCCAGGATATGTACGTCTAAGCAGACCAATCAATGTGAGGTCTGGCCCACCACTGACCCACCAGTGCCTGTTATGTGGTCTGACAAGTTGTGAGAACTATTTCTGGGAATCAAGCTCACCCTTCAGCTAGTGCCTTTCCTTCCTCTTACATGAGAGCAGGAGAGATTACCACTTCTGTGGGATACATCGTTTCAATAATTTGATGGTCAGAGTGAGAGACAATGTCTCTTTAGAATATCTTCATTTTTGCCAGGCTGATTTCAATATCAGACCAATATCCAAATTCCTCCAATAATTTCCCAAATATGATGATCATATGTAATACACAGATTGAGTGAAATTTGTCTTAAAGATAATTTTTCCATTCTCTAAGGGTTAACTTTGTTTTATTAACAAATTTTATGTTAGAACAGTTTTAAGTTTATTGTGGCACAAAGGAATTTAACACAGAGTCCCCATGTATCCTTGCCTCAACACATACAGCTCCCCACCACCAGCTTCCCACCCAATGTTGGACATTGGTCACCATTAAGAACCCACAGTAGTACGCTATCGGTGCCCCACGTGAGAACCCATAGCAGTATGTTATCATTACCCCACATCACCAGTTCAACACGATGTGAGTTCTGATGACGTTTAAGACTCTGTATCCACATTGAGTATCTCATAGAGTTGTCACACTGCTGAAAATCCCCAGTGATTCACCAGTGCAGAGCCTCTCTCTCAAGAGCACTCAACCTCAGCATGTAGAACACCCTGCTTGAAACACATGTGCCTCTTCTCTGCTAAAACAGAAATTCTAAGCCTATTCCAGCTGCTAGTATACCTGATGCTGAAATCACCCTTCAGTTGGAGCTCTGACATTAGTGGTGAGTGTTTGGGGATTGGCCCCAACACCCCGCTCAATGGCCTGGAGGCTTCCATGTCCCCCCTAAGGAGACACCTGGATTTCTATTGTTGTAAGCTCTGTGTGTTCTCTAATGTCTGGGTCCATCTTCAGAGCCTCCTCTGCAGTGTATTTTGACTAAAGCCAGTGAAAAGACAGAGCAGGAGGAAACATGCAGAGCAGAAAAGGGATGAGACCAGAGAGAAACTGATCACCACACCCAGTGCTCCACAGACAGACCCAGTGCTCCACAGACAGACTCAGTGCTCCACAGACAGACCCAGTGCTCCACAGACAGACCCAGTGCTCCACAGACAAACACAGTGCTCCACAGACCCAGTGCTCCACAGACAGACCCAGTGCTCCACAGACAGACC
>JADRCD010132703.1:0-11364 GCA_019843815.1 Montemys delectorum | reverse complement strand
GAAATCTATTAGGATTATTGAAACACTGTGAAAGCCAGGAAATAATGTTCAATCTCAGTTTTAGCTATAACAAAATATTTCTTACGGCACCTTTATGCCTGAATAAAGAAAACACACAAATCTCTCCACAGACTTAGCAGAGACCAATCTGGAACACTTCCAAGTTAGGAGATGCCCACAATTGACTGAAATCCCCAGGAGACAAACTCCCTTTGGAGTCATAATGCCTCTTGTCCATGATCAGGTTTTAACCCTGATACTGTAGACCTACTGGGGTAGACAAGTGTGTGCAGCAACAAGCAAATTTCTAAATATAACTCATTGAATCCATATAACATTTCTTGTATGTATATTTTCAGGGTTGATTTTTACAATCTGGACAATCAATTATCGTACTCTTCGCTAGCAAGGAGCACCTCTTCCACTAGAATTTTTACCAGCTTCTCCATAGTTTGTATAAATGTAAAGCTTCATCGCCTTTTGCCCATCGTGGTTGTAATGTTCATTGGTGTTTTTCTAGTTCAATTCACATTTTAGTAGTCATGTTGTTGAGATGTTACATGTATAGCTTGTGTTGTTACTAGTCTACATAACCTCACAGCAAACTCCCTGATCTTCTATCTCTATCAGTCTTCCCACTTCCTTTTTCTAAATGTTCTCTGAGCATTGGGTATGGAACCTTTTGTAGATGTATCCCCTTGGACTAAGCACCAAACTCTCTTTGCAGTTTCTTCTTCACAGCGATTCCCAGAAGATTAATAGAATAGTACTGGAAGGTGTAGTTTGCAAGTAAAGACAAAATCTCCCATAAATAGCCCATCTTTTCAGGTAACTAATCTCACTTTAATTATTTATGAAAGCTCAGCTACTCAAGAATTGCTTCCATCAAACCAGACAATGCCATGGGTTTTCTCTGCTCTTTCTATACACATGAGCACCATTCCTAGATTCATCTAGGATTATACCTATATTCAATGTTGCTGTTAGTCTTCAAATTACGGCACAGGACTTCTTTCCAGTTTTAACACAAATTATTGTATTAAATGTATAGAAATATTCTCTCAGAAATAATTAGTCATGTCCTACAATGGATTCCACACTTGCATACGCTATGGGCACCATATGTTTTCTAAATATTAAGGAGGATATGTATTAGTTTAGGACAGAAGGACAACCAGCTATGTGGTGAAAGATAATTATAAGAAAGTAAAGATAGCACATGGGGAATTATATCTATGGTAGTGTCCAGAATTAGTGTGAGTTTCCATGTATGGTTGAATGGAATAGTTTTCATATACAGAACAGACAACCATTCTTTAGGAGACAGATTTTGCAGGGTGAGACTGATGCCAACCGATAGCCTGAAGATGATGATGGACACAGGAGAGGTGTCAGAAAGAATGGTCAGGTGAATAAGTCAATAAATTGATTCATCTGAAAAAATAATGATGAGTGTGAATCTGAAGTATGTTTCAATTCAGGGATATAAATCTATCCAGTAATATGAATATATTTTATTTACTGATACCATATAGGCATGCTTTGATTAAGCAGTAAAATCATGCCAATAAACAGAGTCAATCAAAATGCTAATTTATTTCACTGTTTCACTGTAGCCCAGAACACTCACATACATGGCCATTATTTGGCCTGGATTTATTCCCTACATAGAATCAGAAGTGAATTCATTGTTACCCAGGTCAACAATGCAGCTAGTGGACTGCAGTTTCTGTATGTGCTCTATCTGCTGCACAACTGAGGCACTCAAAAGTGAAGATTATTTCCTGTCTTAATACCTACAATGATTGACCTCACTTGCAAAATATGTGCTTTATGGATGGATTGACACAGTGCCTAGGTTCTTTCAAGGGGCTACCTCTAATTTCACATCCTTCATAAATTTGCATTCTCAGAACATTCTACAGTTATTCCTGGATACAAGACAGTATAAAATGGATAGAGCTTGGTGAGTGTCTCATCACTCTAAATCGGTCCTTTTTCACAATCCTCTGGAAGCACATTTACTAGAGTACTTCATTGTCTTATAACACTAATAACATTGTCTTCATAGAGCAAATAAAACTATGCTCCATCTATGATCTAACCCTTAGACTTCTTTTTAAACTTCCATGACACTCAAATTTTCTTATCCAGAGAAATATATAAAATATGGTAATACTCAGAAGAAAAATTCATCACCTTTAAGAAGGCCTTCCTAATTTTAATATCATGGGCCTGGTGCCTGGGTGGTGGTCTATGCCTTGTTGACTGAAGAATACTGGTAAACCAAAGGATAAGATGCTAATCATTCAGTATGGAGAAAGTACAAGTCCTTAGATCCTTCCCACAAAAGTAACAAGAGTCTTCAGTGATCTGAAGTTCAAATTTATATTGGTTCACAGGCAATTTCTTCAAGGCTCTAAATAAAGAATTGTTGTAATATATTGTCTCATTTATTAAAAGCTGTAGATTATCATCTAAAGAAGAAAAAATAAAATACAGAAAATTTTCTTTGCATAGATGTCAGACAGAATTCGTCTACTTCAGTTGTGTCTATATGACAAGCCTAAAAACCTGATCATAGACCTAAGACAAATGCTCTGGCCAGTCTCTTGAAGTAGTCAGTCGCTGACATCTCCTAACTCAGATGTGTTCCAGATTAATCTCTGCTAAAGTCTGTGGAGAGATCTGCATGTTTTCTTTATAAAAATGCCCTAAGACATATTTTGCTACTAGCTATACTGAAATTAAACATTATTTCCTGGCCTCCACAGTGTTTCAATAATCCTAATTGATTTCCTAGCTGTAATTAGCTTGGAAGTTTTACTAAGAAGCTGTCTTACCAGACAGGGTGTCTCAAGAGTTAGAGCTAGCAGTTAGGCACTTATTATCAGAGCAGTCTCACACAAGGCAGAATTGTTTTACTATCAGAGAGAAGTTGTAGGGCTTCCATCACTAATTATCTATGTTACAGCCAAGGAATTCTAGTATATGACCCTCAACTACTTGCCTCAGACAGACTCAGAGTATTTATCTTGGGACTATCAAAATAGCCCAAGAAGAAGAACACCATTGTTCCTCTGCTTTGCACTTGGCTGCTTGTTCTCACTGACATTGATGTAGCCATCTCCTGTCTATGTGACTTCTGTAGTTTGCCCTGTTTTCTGTATACTATATAAGCTTGATTTTTACTTTGTGCAAACTACATTCAGATACCATACTCCCTTGTGTTGTGTCTGTTTGTCATTTCTTTACCAACACCTTGTTTACCTGACTAGGACCCTATTTTCCCCCACAAGTTGAGAGAGGCTTAGACTGTCCCGCCCGTGGCAGGTGGAGTCCAAACAGGGACTCCAGCAGGTAAAACTTTTTCTTTTCTTCTTTCCTCTTTCTTTCCTTATTTCTCAGACAAGGCTTGGATCTCGCAAAGAGTTCTGCAGACTCCCTGGTAAAGGATAACCAATTAAAGAAGATTAATCTTGGTATCATCAGGCAGTCAGAGTCGTTCCTTGACACCTCACCAGCCATGATGTAGAGAATTGCCCAGGCTGTAGCAATGAAGAGATGGAAATTCAGCACCTATAAGTACCTGTAGAAACAGAATACATTCCCAGGAAGAGTGAAATTGCATGTTCTGGCTGAAGAGGGGCTGGGACACCTGAGAAGACTGCAGAAATCCCTCGGAAAACAGTTCCATAAAGATGGAACTCTGCTCATTTTAGAAGCATGCGAAAATAGCCAGGTGGTGGTAGCACAAACCTTTAATCTTAGCACTTGTGAGGCAGACAGGTAGATTTCTGAGTTATATAAATGACATGAGAGAAAGAGAGATCAAAACTAAAGGAAAATCTATTTCAGAGTTACTCCTATGATGACCTTGAGTATGGGAGACACTCAGTTTTTCACTGACTCTTATTTTAAAATTTTTCCCTTTGGGTGAGATTCCAGTCTCCTTAGAGACAGTTTCTTTCATGTGGCTGGGAATTCTAAGCCTGCTGCTCTCTGGCTCAGCAGCACTAGGGCTCATTTACAACTGGCTGCAAACTAGTTCAACCAGTTCACCTGCCTGCAGGATATCCTACCTGCTGCTTGTCTCTTACCCTTACAGATATAGAGAGCATTAATATAAATTCATTTTTTTATATTCAAAGTAAAGCTTTAACATCCTATTATTGAAGTTGCTGTGATATTAATGAAAGATTATACGATAAAGTCATGAAGGTATTTTAGAAAGAATGCCTTAAAAACCTAATGAGATATCTATATTTCTTACTTCAAACAGCAATTAAATTCATAATTGCAAAATTTTAATTGATATTTGGCCTATTACATAGTAAAGATTTTTAGATAACATTGATATTTATCCAAAAGACAGATTGTTAAAATTTGCTTAAATGCATGCTTATATATTTCTTATAAATTTATGTATATTAGAAATATTGCAGATAGAAAAAAATAGGGAAAAGGGAGTTCTCAAAGGTCAGAGAATGTCAGACCTTGACGGCCCTTTCACTTTCTATCATGATCCTTTGAGATCAAGTTGGAGATATTGTATGTCAGCTGCAGTATGTCAAGTATATTTTTCTTAGATTTACAGATTATATGTCTTCCTATGCCATTTGATGTTCTCAATTTTGATAAGTCTTGAGGATGCTCCCAAGCACCTTCAATTCACTTTATAAGAATATGTAAGCTTGTGTTCTAATTGCTTTAAGTTGGGTGCCATTTATAGAAGTTTTGTCTTCAGACTCATTTAAAAAATCTCTACAATTTTTGAGCATTGATGTTCTCAGATAAGTAAACATTTCTAAAAGCTTCAAGAAATAAAAAAAATTAATCACTCTACTCTATGCACAATATATTCACATCTTCCAGGTCTCATTAATTATATGATTCTCAATGAAGAGGGATGGGTCAAATGGGAGTAAGAAAGTGATTTCTCATGGAAACAGAGGACAACTTTACAGGGAGCCATGATAACAGACAAAGTTGTTTTGGATGGTACAGGAGGTGGGCAGTATCTCACAGAATTTAGGGGAAGGGAAATTGTAACTGCTTGTGTTCTAACACTAATTGGGCAAACCAAAATTTTTTGCAAGAGAAGGTCTGCACGTACATTTTAGGAGCCTGACTTAAGTTAATTCTGATTGGCACATAAATATTCCAGGAGCCAATAGCTGAGGAGGAGAGAAATAAGTCGTAGGTGGGGTTTAGGTTGCCTGATCTTGGTACTATGAGGAGGAAAGAGAGAAACACAGAGGTTAGCATGGAAGGCAAATAATGTACAGAAGAGAGAAGCTGAGCCGCCATGTAAAGGGGAAAAAAGCCCAGGGGCTGCTCAATTGGGTCAACATCAGTAAAATTGGAACATAGAAATTAGTAAGTAGTGACACAAGCTTATCATTGGGAAGTCGATTTTACTAACACAGAGTTTAGGCAGTTACTCAGCCATTGTGCATCTTCTCTTCCGCATCCCACTGACTCTGTTGCCTATCTTCTGAGACCTGTTTCCCTAAGTGGGCTGTCTTGTCTGTCCTCAGGGGAAGAGGATATGCTTCCTCTTGTAGTGACTTGGCATTGGTTTTTAACAAAGAAATGTGGTTTCTCATGGGACTAGTTCTGCAGTTGATGATGATTCTCTTGTCAGTATGGACAATTATGATGATTGGAAACTCAACTAGAACATTGTCTTAATTTAGAATTCAATACATATAAAAATCCAACAGAAATATATAATCTGTTCAATATATATATGGATATTTGCACACTATGATATTCAAAGGAGAGGTTGTATATTAAAGATATAGTTTTAATCATAGATTTTTCAGGCTTATAATAGTAGGAAGAAAAGCACTAAACTCTTTCTGCCACCTTCTTTAGGAAGGAAAGTCTGGGAATCATTTTACCTATTTCTGTTTCTGCCTGAGGTGAATAAGAGGAGAACAGCTAAGACTGAGACCCTCTGTTATGAGAGCCCTAAGCCACACTAATTAACCTGTGTCTTCTTTGGGAAAGCTAATATTAGCAACAGACCAAAAAAAGTTTAAAATAGGTTTTAAAACGTTCAAATGAAGTGTCTATAGATCACAAAAGCATGTGGACTGTAAGAGTCAAAGGTGAGTACAGTGTACTTAGATATAAATAATAATGAATAAATCTTTAAAAAACAAGAAAGATAAAATTTGTTGGAAGGTGGACCAGTGTGCATGGCAGCTGATCAAGAGAGTAGGCTGTCTTCATGTATCTCACTTGCCTACAGAGGCTCTTACTCCATGGTGTCCACCATTAGACATTTTGCAATAAAATTATATTGTAGGTGTCACACTTCAGTTATTGGTCATAGTAATAGACTAGATTCAGATACTTCCATAAAACTAGACATAGTCTATCATTATTTTCTCGTGAATATATTTCTCTTCTATGCAATTTTTATTTATTCTCTTAAGTGTGACCTGCTCCTTCACTCTTTCTTTTTCCCTTCCTTTCTGCCTGCTTGCCTTCCTTTTGCACTTCTTGAAAATTCTAAGCAATTGACCAATAGCTGTTTACCACCACTCCTGCATGTGCACAGTGACTATATTATATATAATGTACATACACTAGTGTTGCTTGCAACCCTGATAAAGACCCTTGGGGTGTGGGTAAGAAGGCTCAAAGACAATGAAATAGACTCTTAGAGTCAGGCAAATGGTCAAAGCAGACATGTTTATTGCTGGAACTGTGTAACATTTTGTACCCTCCACCAGGGTTAACAGACACAGAAATTATTGTTGTGTATAATGGGCCTCTGTAAGCCACAGGTCATGGTATCTGGACTCATTCCTGCTACACACTGGTACAAATATAAACATTAACAATTGCTAGATTTCTATGTGATATTAAATCATATGATATATTTTTATTTTTCAAATAATTCTGACTATTATAAATATTTAAATATCTTTGCTAGTTCCATAGAAATGTATGGTGCATCAGTGGTATGGATTTCTACCATACTGTAAATGGAACTTCAGGGTTTCCTGATTGCAAACAACTGAGCTTTGCATCAAACAGATACTAGCTTGTATAAAACAAATGATATGATAAATTATAAATGCTTATATAATTAATATAAATAACATACATGTTTAGGGTTATTTATAGTTAGGATTTTGGACACATATATTCAGTATATTTACCACTGAAATTTTAAAAGTGATATATTATTATATGCTACATAGTTATTCATGTTTGTGGAATTAGTTTCGATAGTTTAAATGCATTAGAATATGTCTGGGGAAATAACTCAATGGTTATAACGTACTTGCCACACAAATGTGAAAACCAGAGTTTGGATTATTAGCATGTGTATTAATGCTTTTCAACTTTGCACACCTGTCATTCGAAATGCCATGTCACAATGAATGAGGGGTAAGAATGACAAAAGACAACTCATAATATCAAATTTTGAACCCAGAAATGCAGAGGCACACACATGCAAAACAATCATGCAGATAGACACCAACTTACACTATACACACATATAATACTGTTTATTTGTTTGTTTGTTTTTGTTTTCCTGGTTTTTCCAGTCAGCATCTCTCTGTATAACCCTGGCTGAACTGGAACTCACTCTGTAGGCCAGGCTGGCCTCTAACTCAGAAATCCTCCTGCCTCTGCCTCCCAAGTGCTGAGATTAAAGATGTGTGCCACCACTGCTTGGCACATTTTTCTTGTTTAATATGTGAGTTTTCTGGCATAAATCAGAGTAAATATTATTAGTTTATAATTTCTTAGGGTCACTAGTCCTCACCCCATGCAATTAACTGCTTTTTAATGGGAATTTCCTTTTAAATTTACATATTCCTTTAGTTGTACCATAATGGGGACTAAACTTCTTAAATTTGAACCTATACCAGACAAACCATATCTGAACTAAGAAAGCAGTGATAAGAATGGTCAGTCCATCAAATGCTAACATGTGGTAGGCCATAACTTTCAAAACTTTTACTAATTCTTTGATAATATCATATGTTCATATAACAAATTTTGAATATTTTTGTACTCAGTCATCTACCATCTCTATCCCACTGCTCTTGCATTCAAGTACCTTCCCCAGAATCAGGACATTTGTTGAGTTTAATCAGTGCCTTCAGTTGGACGAGAGGTAATCAACTGTTCTAATGCTGTAACACTGTAATATAGTTCCTTATGTTCTGGTGATTCTCAAAAAAAAATATCTAAAATCTCAATTTCATAACTGTAACTTTGCTACTTTTATGAATTATAATGTATATATCTTATAGTTCTGATGATCATTGAGGATCCTTGTGAAAGGGACATTAGATGCTGAAAGTGGTCTCAACTCACAGCTGGAGTGTTGTACCAAAGGGTGGGGGCCTGGGCTGAAGCCTTTAGCTCTCTCTTTCCCTAGTGTTGAGGCCTGCAGGCTCATGGTGCATTAGTTAAAAAGGAGGCAATGTATAAATGCGATATTTTATTGTAGGAAGGAGAAAATAGGTTGGTCAAATAGAGAGAAAGGAGAGGGAGGAGAGAGAGAAAAGAAAGAGAGAGAGAGAGACCGGGTGGTGGAGGCGCACACCTTTAATCCCAGCACTTTGGAGGCAGTGGCAGGTGGATTTCTGAGTTCGAGGCCAGCCTGGTCTACAGAGTGAGTTCCAAGACAGCCAGTGCTACACAGAGAAACCTTGTCTCAAAAAAAACAGAGAGAGAGAGAAAGGAAAAGAAGAAAGCAAGAGAAGAACAAAGAACAGGAAAGAGAGGGGAGAGAGAGCAGGAGGAGGAGAGAGGAAGAGCATGAGAGCAAGAGAGTGAGAGACCAAGAGAGAGAGGAGAGGCCAAACACCCCTTTTATAGTATGAGGCATGGCATTTCTGGCTTGTGGTCAGATGGCTAGGGATAGAGTCCAGCTGGAATGTTGGGAGCTTGGGGCATTGTTTACCTGATAGAGCACACATGTACTGCTGGGGCAGCTGTGATGGGTTGTGACTGAAACAGGTATCAAAGACTCAGGAGTTATGGCCAAGCTCCTTCTGCTTCCTGCAAGCAGAAACTGCCCACAGAGGATCCAGGGCTCAAAGCCAAATACTCGACTGAGCCTGTTACCTGAATGGACCACTGCCCCACACTGCCCCACACTGGAGAGTCTCTTTAATGGTCCGTTGGATTAGGATTACTGTTTGGAGCCTGTTATGGTTACTAGTAGGTGCATAGTTGAACAGATTAGCTCCCCGTTCGCCAAATCTGTAGCAAGTTTCTCAGCAGAGGATAATTACATATGGTTTGGAAAACTGGTTTTCAAGGTCTAAAATGAAAATTTTTCAAATGCACATAAATGTAAACAATATAAGGGATTATAAGGATAAACTTATTCAGACCCATGGTATAGGAAGGTGATATAGGAAAAAAGAAAAACAAACAAACAAAAAACAAAACCAACACAGGGTAAAACTATGGCAAACTCTGATTGTTTATTTTCAGAATATATAGGTTCTGATATTTTGTTATAACAACAGTAAAGATCAGTATTAAATAAGTGAGAACACAGACACAAAGATGACTCTATGTTTTCTGAAAGGATGTTTCACTCAGACATATATCTCTATCTGTCCAAAGTACTGATGCTCTTTAAATGAAAAAATATGCTACCCTCACTCCTGGTTTGAGAAGTACTGATATAAAACACACTTTTTTCCACCATCACAGGAAGAATACAAGTTATCCTGAGATTTTCATTCGAAGATGAAAATTACAGATTTTAAAATACTGTGGCCAAATTGTAAGATTGGATACATAAAATTAATATAGTAAATATGAGTTACAAACAACATATTGTTTGGTTTCACAATGAGGTTAAGAATAATGAAAGGATTTACTATTTAACCATATAAGGAAAAATTAAGCCACATGTGTTTTTGTCCAAAACATGACTTGGTGATAGTCTGTTCCACTACCATTTTCCTCAGGAGATCACACATCAAGCACTAATATTTATGACAAAGTTCATGTGCAAGAAGAAATCAAATTAGTTCTTTCCTCAATGTCTCATCCCCACTGACTAGCTGTCATAGTGTTGGAAACTGCTGTGCCACTCCTGGAGGGGAAAAGCCATCATCAGTCTCACCCTGTTGTGACCCCGAAATATTGTAATGGCTGACCTGGGTAGTCATACCCATTGGTGCAATAGTGGAATGAATGCTATGGGAACAAACGATCCCATTCTGATCAGATTTTAGTACTGCTAAGAATCTTTGTCAAGACTGTCCCTGGGCCCAAGGAGAGCAACAGTGTATATTCTTACAGTCTATAACAAACCCACTACTTATAACCACTAGAATGTTCATTAACATTCACTATTTTACTCCAAATTATTATTCTTTTATATTAAATGAAAATTAATGTTGTTGGAAGGACTTTTTTTTTTCAAAAACAAAGAAAAGATTTTAAAAGTCCCTCATAGGAATTTTGACTTTTTGTAAGGGATCTGTGGTTTATGCCTTGCTCTAAAGGTTTTTGTTTAGGGAAGTAACATTGTGGTACCCTGACCATTCAGCACAGTAATAACTGCCAGAATCATCTGTCTCTGTATTGTCAATAGTGAGGAAAAAATTTATTCAAGATCGACTGCCTCTGATCTGTGCTGGGATTCCTGAAAGCAGAGTAGTTATGCCATACACTAAGGCTTTAGGGGACTGGCCTACTTGCTGCTCATACCAAGAGAATTGTGTTTGCTCATTGGGATTAATCTTGTAGGTGATGGTGATCTGGTCTCCAGTATTGGCAGTCAGAGTAGATGGAGACTGAGTTAAGATACAGTACATTTTCAACTCTGCAATTTCATAAGAAAATGTAAATATAGAATCTACTAGCACACATGAAGGCATATATACATTGTATATTTCAAAGACAATCTTTTGGGTGAAATATCTTAGAGAAAATTTTCCTAAGGAATGCACTTACCATGTTGAAACATGCTGGAATCTCCAGGAGGTTGCTGAGAAGAAAACAGAAAAATATTTCTCTACTATTATTCTCACCTGCAAGGTACAACAGAAGGTACAAAAGTGGAGACAGCATCCTATGCTGTTGACTGAGCACTGATCACTCCAGCTGATGTTTCTTGTCTTGGTGCATCCATTGAGAGCAACTCAGAAATGGGAACTTTCTAAGTGATAAATATGCAAAGCAGATTCTGTTAAACTTAAAATACTGGTCTTTAATCAGGGATTTTCTGTTTCCATTCTTCAACACCAGTAGCATAAGTTGAGGTTATGAGACACACTTGAAGTACTTGCTAGAATGACACCACAGGATATTGTAGGGCATGTACCCAATCAAAATATTTAGCATAGTTAACTAATAGTT
>JADRCD010132672.1:0-12829 GCA_019843815.1 Montemys delectorum | reverse complement strand
TCAAGAAAAGGGACCTATCATGACTGCCCTCTGAAAGACCCAACAAGCAGCTGAAAGAGTCAGATGCAGATATACCAGCAGTCTCAATTAATCTGGGCCCCCAAAATCTGTCCAACATTGGACCACCAAAGACACAGCATACACCAGCTGATATGAGGCCCCCAACACATATACAGTAGAGGACTTACAGGTCTGTGTTTATTCAGAGTTGACACATCTAACCCTCAAGAGACCCCAGGGAGTTTAGAGGTCAGGTGGGGTAGGGGTGGGGACATCCACGTGGAGACAGGGGGTGGGGAGGATGTGTGGGATGTAGAGCACTCAGAGGGTGGATGGGGGGGGTTGGGAATGGAATATGGAGTGTAAAAAATATAAATTAATTTAAAAAAGAGTTAAGTGTTAAGATGATAGTTTATATAAAATAAACCCACTCCTATTTATTACACCTGAGAGGGGCTTAAATGAACATTCCAAGGACAACCCTTGTTGTGGAGGGGTAGAGGTTACAAGACATTTGCCTTGTTATCATGGAGTTATCTCACAATCTGTCAGAATTCTCACACCGCTTCATCCATGTATTTCAGCAGGTTCAATCCTTTATATCTGCCCCTATATTTTTGTTGTTTTTCTTATAGCTTTTATTTGATATTTTTGGTGTTAATACATGTGACCATACAACTGGGCATTTTGTCAATTCTGTGAAAGCTGCTCAATATTTTTAATCATCCTATGTACACTGTTTGTAATTCAACAGATCTCTTATCTTTTGAAGTGTTTACTTTTTTTAAATTTCATTTTAAATGTTGTAAACTTAGTTTTCTTTCTTGTGACTTTGCAATATTTTATCCAGTATTGGAATATTGTATTCAATTGTGACATTATTTTTCTGGTTCACTCTGACCCACTGTATGCATCCAACAATCATACCTGAAACATTGTATTTTACTGTCTTGATCTAATTGAATTGAAAGATGTAAAATTATAAAGTGTATACTCACAAAAAAAGTTTTTTCCTTTCGTGGAAGATATGTTGGGTATGATATTATACTTTATAAACCTCCAGAACTGTGCAGTTCATTAATGGAAATAGGTAGCTAGTGGACACATGGTTATATAACTCCAAATCTAAATCCTAATTATAGTAATACAGAAGTTCATCTATGATATTTAACTACACTGAAATCTTTGGTGAATTTATGCAAAGAAATGGATATCTTGTTTTCATTTACCAGTCCTAGTTTTCAGAATAAGAACTGATAAAAGTTTTGCCTTTTCCTCACAATCTATTTATGCTGTTTATACATTCATATATTTGTGCTAGAGAGTTGAATAAGTGGTTAAAAGCATGCACTGCTCTGGCACATGACCTGAGTTCAGTTCCTATCACTCAGATCAGGGAACTCACCACTCATCACGACCTATAACTCCAGCTCTAAAGATCCAACCTCTTCTGACCTGCACAGGCACCACACTCTTATGCACACATACATGCACACGTGCACACACACACACACACACACACACACACACACACACACAGTCTTATGCAGAAACATACATGCAGTTAAAAGTAACATAGTCAGGTATTGTCAGAGCCTCTCAGGAGATAGTTATATTTAGGCTGGTTTGTCCTTCCTTCAGTCTCTGCTCCTAAGTTAATCTCTGCAATTCCTTCCGTAGGTATTTGATTTCCCTTTTTAAGAAGGAATGAAATGTCTACCTTTTGGTCATCCTTCTTCTTAAGTTTCTTGTAGTTTGTGGATTGTTCTTCCTGTATTCCAAACTTCTGACAATACCTGACAAATACAAATGTAGAGGCTCACAGCCATTCATTGAACGGAGTACACAGTCCCCAATAAAGGAGTTAGAAAAAGGATTTATGGAGCTGAAGGGTTTGCAGCCCCTTAGGACAAACAACAATATGAACTAACTAGTACCCTCAGAGCTCCCAGGGACCCAACTACCAACCAAGGGCTATACATGGTGGGACTGATTGTTTTGGCAGCATGTGTAGAGTAGAGGATTGCAAATTTGATAAGCAATAGGAGGCATGGACCTCGGCCTTGTGAAGGTTTTGTGCCCCAGTGTAGGGGAATGCCAGGGCCAATAAGTGGGAGATGGTGGGGTGGCAGGCATGGGGAGGGGGGAAGCAACAGGGGTTTGTTCTTGTTGTTTTTGTTTGTTTGTTTATTTGTTTGTTTTTGGAGGGGAAACTGGGAAAGGAGAAATTTACATGTAAATAAAGAAAACATCTAATAAAAAAGTAACAGTTTTTAAAAGCTTTAATGTATCAATATGAATATCTATGTTAACCTTTTCATGTATGCACATATACAGATATGTTTTTGCTTTAAATACAATGTCTACCATATGTTCACTTGAAAGTATCATTGCATATGACACATTTACTTGCAAAAATGAATAGTGTCCAGTTAGATCACTTAGCTTTCCTGGTCTTTGCTGTTATAAACAATACTGAAATATTGCTCTATCAATCTGTACACAGGCTTACATACAAACATTCATATTCTATTAATATCTGATAGGTGAATTATAAAGGAAATTGTTGGACCATATGACAGTTTATTTTTATTTTTTCCAAAATTTCCTAATTCTACAAATATATTCATGTAATTTATCTCTTACATCATCTTTTTAGTCCCTAAAATTTAATGAAAATTCCTCACCAACTTTATCCCCATATTGACTTATGATGACTTCCCTCCTGTTTTAAAAGAATCTTTAACATTGTGTCAGGCTATATTGGTTCCTACCTTGCTTGCCTTGGCATAAAATCTGTATATAAAGATCCAATTGTTGAGCTTTCTCATTTGCTATTATTATGTGAAATTGTTAATGAAGGCCATGCCTAATCTTAGTCTGTTGTCTCTGTCCTCCCAAGTTTTCATGCTTACACTTCATTTTTACTCTTATTATCTACTTATTTGAGAAATTCTCATCCATCCAGATAGCTCAAAACAGGCTCATTTTTTTCCTCTTCATTTGATCATACAGTTACCTCAGTCATCTGTGGTAGCCCATGTCCTTGCCTGGGCAACTGTGTAGTCAAACGTATCTTTTAAAATGAGAGTTATAATTAAACACTTCTCTTCACCGGCAGAGACATTGATTATACTGGGCTTTTGGCCAAGTTACCTTCATGACCTTGATTTTTGGCAGTCCTGGAAGTTAATTTTGTTGAGCAGAAATTAAATGTTTTTGTTCAAATGCTCTTGAAAATCCTGGGTTATTACTCCCTCTTATGAAATTTAATATCCTGCTAAAGAAAAAAAGAAAACTATATAAATCTAGATAAGGTTCATCTAAACATATTTTATATCTTGACTGTCTTTTCTCTTTTATTTTTTAGTATTTCAATGTGATTTTCCTGAACTTTTGTATCAACTATTTTATATGCTATGAAGAAAGAAACTAAAAATATCTCTCCTGGATTCACATTGATATATGTTTTCTTTTCCAATATGTGAGTCACATATAGCCACTTTTCATAAGCTAGCATTTAAATGGCATGAGTTGTTATTGTTATTATTTTTTATACATAGGCATGAGTGTGTGATGGGGCCTAAACTCATTCTTACAAAAAGAAGTCAGGGAAAGATGTGTGTGTGTGTGTGGGGGGGGGGGGGGTTGTGTTCTACGATGTTGGCTCTATCCTTTGACATAGGATCTGTCACTAAGTCAGGAGTTAGATGAAGACCATCAAGATTTCTGTCTTCACCATGCTTCCAACACTAGGTTTACAGCTTTGCCAGATTATTCTGTACATGTTTGGGATTTGAACTCAGAATCTGATGTGATTGACTGCTCAGCAGCCCCTTAATTATGATTTCTCTATGTATACATGGGCCATTCTGCTCAAAATGAATGGGTAGAAATATTTTTTTAATTTTTACTTTATTTTTTAGTAGATATTTTCTTTATTTACATTTCAAATGATATCTCCTTTCCCAGTTTCCCCTCGGGGGGACAAAAAACTATTCCCTCCACCCTCCCCTGCTCACCAACCCACCCTCTCCTGCTTCCTGACCCTGGCAATCCCCTACACTGGGGCATAGAACCTTCACAGGACCAAAGGACTCTCCTTCCCTTGCTGACTGACTAGGCCATCCTCTGCTATACATATACTGATAGAGCCATGAGTCCCATCATGTGTACTCTTTGGTTGCTGGTTTAGTCTCTTGGAGGTCTGAGGGTACTAGTTAGTTCATATTGTTGTTTGTCCTAAGGAACTACAAACCCTTCAGCTCCTTGGGTCCTTTCTCTAGCTCCTTCATTGGGCTACATGATCATGTGCTCCTTCATGAGCACATGATCCTGTGCTCATTTCAATGGATGGTATGAAACTAATTGTGGCTTCATAGGACAAATTGGGTAGAGTACCTTCAGTTTCTATGTTGTAGAATAGTTTGAGGAGTATTAGTATTAGGTCTTCTTTGAAGGTTTGATAAAATTCTGCACTAAACCCATCTGGTCCTGGGATTTTTCTGTTTGGGAGACTATTAATGACTGTTTCTATTTCATTAGCAGATATGGGACTGTTTAGATCATTTATCTGATCTTAACTTTGGTACCTGGTATCTGTCTAGAAAATTGTCCATGTCATCCAGGTTTTCCAGTTTTGTTGAGTATAGGCTTTTGTAGTAGGAGCTCATGATTTCTCAGTTTCTGTTGTTATGTCTCTCTTTTCATTTTTGATCTTGTTAATTAGGATACTGTCTCTGTGTCTCTATTTAGTCTGGCTAAGGGTTTATCTATCTTATTGACTTTCTCAAAAAAAACAGCTCCTGGTTTGGTTCATTCTTTGTATAGTTCTTTTTGTTTCTACTTGGTTGAGTTCAGCCATGAGTTTGATTATTTCCTGCCTTTGACTCTTCTTGGGTAGATTTGCTTCTTTTTGTTCTAGATCTTTGAGATGTGCTGTCAAATTGCTGGTGTATGCTCTCTCCAGTTTCTTTTTGGAGACATTTAGAGCTATGAGTTTTCCTCTTAGGAAAACTCATAAGTTTTGATATGTTCTGGCTTCCTTTTCACTAAACTCCAAAAAGTCTTTAATTTCTTTCTTTATTTTTTCCTTGACCAAGTTATCATTGAGTAGAGTATTGTTAAGCTTCTACATGTATGTGGGCTTTCGATTGTTTATGCTGTTATTGAGGAGCAGCCTTAGTCCATGGTGATCTGATATGATGCAAGGAATTATTTCAATCTTCTTGTATCTGTGGAGGCCTGATTTGTGACCAATTATATGGTCAATTTTGGAGAAGGTACCATGAGGTGCTGAGAAGAAGGTATATCCTTTTGTTTTAGAATAAAACGTTCTATAGATATTCATAAAATCCAGATGTTTCATAACTTCTGTTAGTCTCACTGTGTCTTTGTTTAGTTTCTGTTTCCATGATCTTTCCATTGCAGAGTGAGATATTGAAGTCTCCCAATATTATTGTGTGCAGTGCAATGTATGCATTGAGCTTTAGTAAAGTTTCTTTTTTTTATTAGATATTTTCTTTATTTACATGTCAAATGATATCTCTGTTCCCAGTTTCCCCAATCAAAAAAAGAAACAAAAAATGAAAGACAAAAAAAACCCTGATCCTTCCCCCTCCTCCTGCTCACCAATCCACCTTCTCTGGCTTCCTGGCCCTGGCATTCCCCTTATAAATGTAGATGCTCTTGTATTTGGAGCATAGAGGTTCAGAATTGAGAGTTCAGCCTGGTAGATCTTATCTTTGATGAGTATGAAGTATCCCTCCTTATCTTTTTTGATCACTTTAGATTGAAAGTCTATTTTATTCAATATTAGAATGGCTACTCCAGCTTATTTCTTGGGACCTTTTGCTTGGAAAATTGTTTTCTAGCCTTTTATTCTGAGGTAGTGTCTGTCTTTGTCACTGAGATTGGTTTTCTGAATGCAATAAAATGTTGGGTCTTGTTTACATACCCAGTCTGATAGTCTATGTCTTTTTATTGGGGAATTGTGTCCATTGATATTAATAGATATTAAGGAAATGTAATTGTTGCTTCCTATTATTTTTGTTGTCAAGTTGGAATCCTATTCACGTGTTTATCTTCTTTTAGTTTTGTTGGAAGATTACTTTTTACATTTTCTAGGATGTAATTTTCCTCCTTGTGTTGGAGTTTTACATTTATTATCCTTTGAAAGGCTGGATTTATGGAAAGATATTGTATAAATTTGATTTTGTCATGGAATACTTTAGTTTCTCCATCTATGGTAATTGAGAGTTTTGCTGGGTATAGTAGCTTGGGCTCCCATTTGTGTTCTCTTACTGTCTGTATGACATCAGCACAGGATCTTCTGGCTTTCATAGTCTCTGGCGAGAAGTCTGGTGTAATTCTGATAGGCCTACCTTTTATATGTTATTTGACCTTTTCCCCTCACTACTTTTAATATTCTTTCTTTGTTTTGTGCATTTGGTGTTTTGACTATTGTGTAGCAGCAGGAATTTCTTTTCTGGTCCAAACTATTTGGAGTTCTATAGGCTTCTTTTATGTTCATGGGCATCTCTTTCTTTAGGTTAGGGAAGTTTTCTTTTATAATTTTGTTGAAGATAGTTGTTGGCCCTTTAAGTTGGAAGTCTTCACTTTCTTTTATACCTATTATCCTTAGGTTTGGTCTTCTCATTGTGTCCTGGATTTCCTGGGTGTTTTGGGTTAGGAATATTTTGTATTTTGCTTTTTCTTTAATTGTTGTGTCAATGTTTTCTATGGTATCTTCTGCACCTGAGATTCTCTCTTTTATCTCTTGTATTGTGTTGGTGATGCTTGCATCTATGGTTCCTGATTCTTTCCTAGGTTTTCTATCTCCAGAGTTGTCTCTCTTTGTGATTTCTTAATTGTTTCTACTTCCATTTTTAGGTCTTTAATGGTTTTGTTCAATTCCTTCACCTGTTTGTTTGTGCTTTCCTGTAATTCTTTTAGGGATTTTTTTGTTTCCTCTTTAAGGGCTTCTACTTGTTTACTTGTGTTCTCCTGTAATTCTTTAAGGGATTTTTGTGTTTCCTCTTTAAACGTTTGTAACTGTTTACCTGTGTTCTACTGTGTTCCTTTAAGGGAGTTTTTATGTCCTTCTTAAATTACTCTATCACCATCATGAGTTATAATTTTACACCCAAATTCGGTGTGCTTGGGTATTCAGGACTTGCTGTGGTGGGAGTGCCAGGTTTTGATGATACCAAGTAATCTTGGTTTCTTTTGTTAAGATTCTTGAATTTGTCTTTTGCCATCTGCTGGTGTTAGATGTTCTTGCTTTCTCTGGCTGGAGCTTGTTCCTCCTGTGGGTCTGTAAGCCCTTGTCAGCACTCTTAGGAGATTAGTTCTCCCCTGGTAAGACCTGTGTGCAGAGGGCTATGGATCAGCCATTCCTCTTGGGTGCAGATGGATGAACGAAGGACCCTGTCCCAGCTGCTCTACAATTTCTGAAGACTGTGCCTCCTGGCTTATCCCTCCTTAGAAAGTCATGGGAGAGAAAATGGCAATCTCACCTGAGTCCTGGGGTCAGAGCACTCCCTGGAGGCAAGCTCTCAGCTTTCAGTGCATAGAGTTAGATTAGCCATCCCTCCTAGTTGTAGATGGAGGTAGAAAGGATCCTGACCCAGCTGCCCTGCAGCTTTTGTGTCCTGTGCCTCCTGGCTGGTCGAGTAATGTTCTTGAATGTGTTTAGTAATTTGGATATTACTTTGCTCTCTGAATCAAGGACATTTGCAACCCACAGCTAAAAGTAACCAACAACATAAAATATTTAAGAACCATATTCTCACAGAAAGATTCATGGCATATTTGATAATAATATGGTCCATTCAGTTGAGAATTCAAGCATCCAAGTATATTTCTGAGAAAACTGTATGTCAGTAAGCGTCTTCTCAACCACAGAGTAAAATCGTTCACTTTTATTATACTGGTAATGATGGCAAAAATTGTATTTAAATAATCTGTGATTCATTAGTCATATAAGAAATTCTTTGCTTATCATTTACAAAAACCCCTTTCTTTGTGACCCAAGGTCTGTGGCTTCACTTTGCTAAGAAACTGATTTCAATGGGCAAAATTACAGCTACATTTTCTCTTTAACTTTCAAATGCTCAATTCAATAATTCTACAATGACATGTGTGGAATAGGTTCAATTCTGACTTAGCAACCAGGGTGGAAATGAGTCTTCTAAAGGATCAAGATGCTTCCTTGAATCCATGATGAACAGAAAAATCACCCCATTATGCTTTCACATCTGGCTACTCGAAATCTCACAAGTTCATGTTCAATTGCTGTGATTTTTTTTTTTTTGCCCTTTCTGGGTATGTAATCTATGGTCCCTACACTTGAATTATTTTCTAGTCCATGAAATTGCCTTTCTCTGTAGACTGTATAGTCCACTTTAAGCCATTTCAACTCTTCTGTGATTTAGATCATTAGGAGAACAGGTATAAATGTCTCCCCTTTGATACACTAGCTGTATTTTGTTTGGTTTTAATTGCATATTTTACAGGTCTTATAATGATAAATTCTTTTAATTATAAAGACATATACTTAGTATAAAACTTTGGATAGTAAAAACATACCTGAAAGCAAGGTTATCCATTATTCTTGATGTGGACTGTTTGGGTATAAGAAATATCAGCTCATTGAAATAGCCAGGGCTGCACAGATGTAGCCTTTCCTAAAACCCGCAGCGGAAAGGCCAGAGGATGCTCATGTGTCCATGCTCGCTCCTTTCCCCCATAAACTTGCTCCCACTGCTTTCATATACAATAAGTGAATGCCATAGAAGAATGACTAACCTATACTTCAGCTTACCATGAAGATTTCAGTTCCTGGGTGATTTGAATAGCGCAGTGTGGGTGCCCACTGGCCAGTATAGGCCAGGCTGACCTCTTCCACACCAGCTGTGCTTAATGGGCAGATTCAAAAGCGGAGGATGTGGACCATGGAAGGGCCAATAATGTCAAATTTCAAAAAACGACTACAGTTACTATTGACTCATCATTGCCTCACCATATAGCAGTGTTCGCACTTTTGTAACTTACTTTCCTCCATTCCTAGGCTTGTTTTATGAATGTGTATATTTTCTGGGCCTCATAATGTCTGCTTAACTGAATGGCTTACAGTTTCTTTTCTTATGAAAAACCTTTCAAAACACAAAGCTTTAGCCATAATAATTTGTTTAATAATCGTTTGTTTGTTTATATTAGAAAGTAGCGGTGTGTAGGTTGGACAGATGGTTAATTCTGTTCATTAAATTCAAGAGAACTTGGTGCTTTTGCAAAAAGATCTAGATTTGAGTACCAGCATCCAAAAGACTGCTCACAGCCACCTCTCTAACTTTATTCCAGGGAATGCAATACCTTCTTCTGGTCCTTTTGGGTACTGCATACATTCTACACACACAGGCAAAATATTTACACATAAAATAAAAATAAATTTCAAAAGAAAAAGGAAAGACCATCACCTTTGTGATGGTCAGCTTGGATAATTTGTGTTAAGAGATGATGTGGTTGTCTCAGGTTACCTCTATGTGTATATGTAAGGTGTTTCCAGAGACACTAAGCATTTGAGAGCTCTAACCTTATGAAAGCTTAATCTATTGAGGGATTCAAACTTGAATAAATGTACTAAGGTTGGAGGACCATAGAATGTACTATCTAGTTGGAGGAAGAAGGTCACTAATGATAAGACCTTGGGAACTTCCTGTTGCTACTCTTTTCTGTTCCTGGCTTGGTTTTTGGATGCAAACCATGGTTGATGGGCATCTTGGAAATTTTAAGCAAAATAAATCATTTGACAGTAAATGGTTTATTAATAATGCTTTAATAATATATTTTTATTAAAAATAACATTTCTTTTAGTGATTATCTCCAGATTAATGGTCTGGGTATATAGAGATTTGTTCTTTACAGTATCAGCACGATCTCATTACCACAAACTTACCTTGAGTGAAAAATCAACAAAAAGAAGCTGCCACGATTTCACTCCACGTATATGCTAATTATTTATAATAGCTCTCCAAACTGTGTATGTTCATCATGCTACTGCCATTTTGCTAGTCCTTAGCTCAGTAAACTAGATAGAAATTGACTGGTTATTCCACTCCTTGTTTGTATTATAGTTAAGAGTATTAAGTTAAGGTAATTTAGATGTATACTTATATAAATCTAAGGTACTCGTATAACTTGTTTGTAAAATATTATTCCTATTATCCTATCTTCTTTACAAATCATGCTAATAAAATTTATAAGATTACAATTTCAATGGCGTAACTCAGATTATTGAAACACTTAAATGACTATGTTAAAACTATTGTCATTTGAGAGTAGGCTAATTTTTAATTTGTAGTGAAGCAAAACAGAAAGAAATATAATCTCACCACTATCTTCATCTTTCTTAGAAGATGATCTGAGAACACTAAGTAAGTTCACAGCCTGAAATAGGCTCCCCTCTTGTGGTCCTCCTCTCTCCATAGCTGAAGCTCAGGACTCCTAGTCATCTGCTCAGGTCTTTTGTGGAGAAATCTGGGCCACCTTCCTTTCAAATATTATTTTCTAAATGCATAGAGACTAGGTTGGAAAAGTAAGGTCATCTTTAAGGTCATCTGACACCTAGGATATGCTGTTTCTATTGCTGCACAACTGTATGCTACAAATAGAGGGGGTTACCACAAAACCAAGTTGTTAGCTTGTAGTTCCGTAGGCCAAAGGTCCTTATGGATTCTACTGCTTTGCTTCCCACTGCCCTAAAATTCCATGATAACTGGGCTGGCTTTTAATCTGGAAGCCTAAAGAAGAATCCACATTAGAGTTTGCAGGTCCTTCCCTGTGTTGATGGCAAGTAGCCATGGACTGAGTTATGAAGTGTGGATGTCTGTCTCTCAAGCAGACTACATTTAGTTTGTATATAAAATAGCTAATCAACTATCAAAGCCATTCACTATTTATTCCATTAGATCCTAATGGTTTATAATTACACTTTTATAAATAATTAAATTACATAAATATTAACAGAATAATTTCTATTTATGAGCTATTTTCTCTTGGACAGCGTGTACATAGTAAGACAAATTTCATCTAGATATTTTTTTGCGTTCCAAATGATTTAAGCTATACATACTCTACTAATTTTATACATTATTTTGTGAAATAAACTTGACATTTAAAATAGCCTAGAAAATAGTATTGAGAAAGAAAAATGGAAAAGTGGGGCTTGAGAGATGAGATGGCTCCAAGGTTGAGACACTTGGTTCTCTCTTCCAGAGGGCTCATGC
Source organism: Montemys delectorum (assembly GCA_019843815.1). NCBI lineage: Eukaryota > Metazoa > Chordata > Mammalia > Rodentia > Muridae > Montemys > Montemys delectorum. The sequence continues at coordinate 1,544 of JADRCD010132672.1, read as the reverse complement.
TAGCAGCTCGCAACCGCTTGTAACTCCAGTCTCAGGAAAGCTAAGAGTTTCTTCTGACCTCCTCAGGTGCCTGTACACATTTGGTATACCCACTCTTACTCACGAATTAATAGATAAATTAATTAAAATAATAAAAATACACTTTAAAAAGAACTGGGCATAAAACTGTATCAGAGTTAATAAAATACCAACCATTATTGATTAATGGATAAGATTTATAATTTTTCAATACTTCTCAGGGGCAGTAACTATTTACAATATTTAATGAATAAAAGTACACACCTATTACATATCTTAAAGCCAAAATAATTATAGATTAATGGGCTAATTTATTCATTCAACGTTTTAGGCACTTATTATGTGTTTCAACTAAAATATAAGCAATTGAGACCTAGCAGCAATGATTTAGAGCTAAAGCCACAAGAATAATACATTGTTATGTCCTTTTATATTATGGAAGGAAAAGCTTCCTATGGCCTTCACAAAGCCAAAACCTGAAAATTATAGAAATAACTAAAAAGAAAGGAAAAACCAGACACTGGGCAAAATGGCATGTGCCTATTAAAAAAACTGTTTAGGAATTTCAGAATAGATATAGCTATATAATCAGTCCCACTGGACTCCACAAGAGGAAAGAAGGAAGGAATGAAGGAAGGAAGGAAGGAAGGAAGGAAGGAAGGAAGGAAGGAAGGAAGGAAAGAAGGAAGGAAAGAAGGAAGGAAAGAAGGAAGGAAAGAAGGGAGGGAGAGAGGAAGGGAGGGAAGAAGAAAGGAATGGATGGAGGGAGGAGAAATTGAGAAGATAGGAAGAGAAGGAAAAACAAAAGGGGAAGAAAGAAGGGAAAAGAGTGCATAGTTATACAATATGGTGGTTTGGTGACAAACCACTAGAGTGTTAATAATAGAATGTTTAAAAAAAAATCAAGCATTTATGCCAAAGGACCAAGTCTTTTGTAACTGTATATATAAGACTCATAAAAATATTCACCGAAACAGAATGAAGATCAGTCCCATGCACTTAAGTTACTGTTCATTTTTTAAAGTGCCCTCCCCTTTTGCACTGGAAATTATTTTTTAAGTCTTCAGAGTATCAGTCACTACTCTAAGAGCCACATCACAAACCACAAAATAACTGGTTTAGGGATCACACAATTACACAGTTTTCACCTCAGTGCTCCAGAGGCACCAACACTGGTCCTTGGCGAACTGGTAGCCATAGGGTGCAGTAAGCTGCACACTGCATCCCAGGACAAATCATCGAGCAAGCAGGGATATGTCCTTCCTGGAGCCTCCAGGACAGGATCTAACTGTCCTCTTACTTCTCCTTTCCCTGTCTAGTGCAGGCCCACACTCCTTGGTCAGGGATGCTCTAAGCGCAAGGAATCCTGTGGAAGAGGAGGGAGAAAGTTCTTAAGAATAAGAGGGGATGGGAAAACACCAAGAGAGTAAGGTCAACTAAGCAAGGCACAAGGGGGTGACATCTCCTTCAGAAAGGAGTGAGTCTCTGGCTCTATTGTCTGTTTTTCTATTATTACTTAAGACTTA